>JAQFYZ010000331.1:0-48129 GCA_034695085.1 Cylindroiulus punctatus
ACCAACTGAAGAAAAGGAAGCACCAACTGAAGAAAAGGAAGCACCAACTGAAGAAAAGGAAGCACCAACTGAAGAAAAGGAAGCACCAACTGAAGAAACTAAGTATAAACGAATTAGGAAACGTGGCAAAAAGGAAGTTCCATTGGAAGTCATTAAATCTGAAGAGAAGCCTATTGAAGTCCAAACCGTGCATGAATCACCGATTAAAGTTATTGAGGACAAAGTAACTGAAGTAGAAGATGAAAAGCCCAAAACGAAGCCTGCTGAGGCAGAAACTCTGGAAGCTAACATCGTCCCTTCGGATTTGCAACTTGTCAAGGAACAACCCATTGAAGATATTACTAAATCGGTAACTGAAACGGAAGATGTGAAACATCTGAAAGTTAAAAACCTGAGAAAAAAGAAACCACTGAAACCAGTTGAAGCTGCGGAATTGTCAGCTAAACCAGAGAAACTAAATGTTGACAATGAGGTCGAAAAGGAATTACCTGTTGAGGATGACCGCAAAAAGGAACTACCTGTTGAGGATGACCTCAAAAAGGAACTACCTGTTGAGGATGACCGCAAGAAGGAACTACCCGCTGAGCATGACCGGAAAAAGGAACTACCCGTTGAGGATGTTCTCAAAAAGGAACTACTCATTGAGGATGACCTCAAAAAGGAACTACCCATTGAGGATGACCTCAAAAAGGAACTACCCATTGAAGATGACCTCAAAAAGGAACTACCCGTTGAAGATGACCTCAAAAAGGAACTACTCGTTGAGGATGATCTCAAAAAGGAACTGCCCGTTGAGGATGACCTCAAAAAGGAATTACCCGTTGAGGATGACCTCAAAAAGGAATTACCCGTTGAGGATGACATCAAAAAGGAATTACCCGTTGAGGATGACCTAAAAAAGGAATTACCTGTTGAGGATGATCACAAAAAGGAAGATGTAGAAAAACCAAAGACCAAGAAACCACGAAAGAAGAAACTAGACGAAAATACAGTTATTGGAGAAAGCCTTTCTGAAATCCCCATCATTGAGGATAAAGCATTCCCTGTAAAAGACACTGAAGAGAAATCTGTTGCACCAGAAGTTTTGGATAACCTGAAAACAGATCAACAACAATCTGGAACAGGTGATACGTTAACAACACCGGAAATGTTGGACGAGAGCACAATTCCACATGTGGTTCCAGAAAAGGAAACTCTTATTGAGGATATTAAGGAACAACCTTCCAAACCGGAAATTATAACGACAACAACAGTCCTCGAGAAACATCCTGTCGGAACTGAGTTGGAAAACAAAAATATCATCGAGGAAATCACGGATAAATCGATATCACCAGAGGCTGTTGAGCAAAAAAGCCTTAAACGACCCAAGAAAATGAAATCAGCGCCTGCTAAAGTCGAAGTTTCGCCTGTCAAGCAACTTCTGGATGAACAGCAAATACCAGATCAACATGTTGGATCAGAGGATATAGTTCTGCCAAAGGAGACACCGAAAGAAGCTGTGCCAGCAAAAGTGGATGATGATAAACAAGGCGTAGAACTACAAACGGTAGATTATCCATTGGATGTAGAAAAACAATTAACAGAACCTAAACCGGAAATGGAAATACCCATTATGGACACTGAAGACTCCACTGTCATTTCACAACAGATGCCAATTGATATTGAGAAAATTGGCCATCCAATAGAGGAACTGGAAACGCCTGCATTGAAAAAACCAAAGAAGAAGAAGAAAAAGCCAGAATCACAAATGGAGCAGGCAGTCGCACCTATTGAAAAGCATTTAACGGAAGCTAAACCAGAAATGGAAAAGCCCAGGACTGACGTTGAAGACTCGACGATCATCTCGCAGCAGTTGCCAGCTGATATTGAGCAACTGAAAGTACAACTCACTGAGACCTTGCCTAAGGCTTTCCAAGAAGAACTGCATCCAGCGACATCTGATGTGATAGAAACACCGGAATTGACAGTTAATGAACAAATCTCACATCCTGAAGAACAGCCAATTGATGAAAAACCAGAAGATCTGTTTAAGTCGCCTGAAGAGAAGTCTGATGAGCAATCTACTTTGCAAGGGGAAATACAACGTCCAAAAACCAAGCTCTCCAAGAAAAAGAAATTACCAAAGAAGGATGAAATCGTGACAAGTTTAGAGGAACCAGTAACAGGAGCGCAATTAAAGCCAAAGAAGAAAGTGAAGAAGCCAAAGGCTGAAGAGTTTACAGAAGAATTAGTCACCGTTAAGAAAGAAATTCTGGAAGTCACTGATGTGGAAAAATCGCAGCCTCAGCAGGCTGAAAAAGCCTATGAAGGAATCCCGGAAAAACCTGTTGAAAAAGTAAAGGAATCAATACTGTCTCTTCCTGAAGAATTGCTTGCACCTCTGACCCAACTGCAAGACATTACTGAAGAAGCGTTGGCGCCTAAGGAGCCACTCGTAGAATCACAGACTAAAGATGAGGACTTGCCTGATATACCAAAGGGTGTTGAACAGACACCAATAATACAGGTGGAAAAGCTGGATAAACCGAAAACCAAAAAGAAAATACCTAAAACGAAACCTAAGGAGGATACTGTCAAAGAAAGTCCAATCGTCGACGAAGAAAAATTTCCAGAAATAACAGATCAACAACCAGCAGCAAGTACTGAGGAATTGCCAACCACAAAACCGATTCCATCAGAGCAGGAGGACAAAGTCCTTGAAGAATCTCCTGCTAGTCTTCCAGAAGTTATACCAAAGAAAGATGTTGTAAGGAGGAAATCCACAAAACGTAAAGACGTAACGTCTGATAAGGAATCTGCACTCTCAGGTTATACACAATTTAAAATATCTCTGGGAGAGTCCCAGCATCGTGGTCAACCGCAACTTTCTGCTACTCTAAATCCTACTAGCTCTACGTGGTGGAGAACTCTACTATCATACTTGCCAGAAATAACCTGATTAAACACTACTGCTTCTTGAATAACAAACTGAAAAGAAAATGCTTTTCTTCTCATACACTTCGCAAACTATGCTTTTAAAACTAAACTAAACAATAATGTGACGCTAAATAAAAAAGAGAATCATGACGAAGACTAAACTAACTAAATGCTATAAATAATCACTTATTTCTAAATAATTAATGTGGTGCGAGACTGCTCCGAATCAACAACATTAGTTCGGTGAAATGCGCATTAAATAATAAACTGACACATAATTAAGCAAGCTCTGACAATATTAAACATCTAAATAAAAAATATGGGACCTTTTTCTCTTACACATATACATAAGTTTAATTAGTTAGTAGTTATCAGTGTACTTCATTGAGTGTTTTTCTGATTTACGTTTTTGGATTTTGTTTTCTGCAGTCAAAGAACCCATACCTCAAGATGAAGCTACCGTGATAACTGGTAAGTAAATGGCGAAGTGCATTTTGTTTTTTCTTTGACCGATTTTTAAAGCTTTTAAATCGCAGTTATACATAAACCGATAAAACCAATCATCGAATTATACATTATTAAAAAAAATACTCGTATGGACGCGCTCATTATTTGACTAATTTGTCGTCATAGTTCCAAAATTGGACACCGCCGAAATTATAGAGAAAACTGCTGTTGTTGAAGAAGAGGAACAAGCAGTTACTATCAAGAAGAAGAAAACCAAAAAGGTTCCACTGGAGGCGACTGAAACAGAAACTGAAGAAGTTAAGATAACTTTAAAGAAACTCGAGCCTTCCAAACTCCCGGAGGAAGAAGTCACAGAAGAGGTCCAAATGGATATCACATTAAAACCAAAGAAAAAACTCAAGAAACCAAAAGCTGAAGAGTTCACAGAGGAATCCGTAACCATTAAAACGGAAGTACTGGAAGTGACGGATGTGGAGAAATTGCAACCTCAGAAGGCAGAAGAAGTCACTGAAGAAGTAATCGAGGAGGTCAAGGTTACATTGAAAACGCCCGAAGCCCCAGAAAAAGTAGAGGAAGTTGCACCGGAAGACGTTGAATTGGCGGTCACTATGAAACCTAAAAAGAAGAAGAAACCCAAGCGCGAAGAAATTGAGGAAATCACAACAGAAGAAGTGAAAATCACGCTTAAGAAAGCTCCTGAAATTCCTCAAGAAGAAACTTCTGTAGATACCGAAACTGCAATTACATTGAAACCTAAGAAGAAGAAAGCCAAAAGACCAACTCCTGAAGAGATGGTGGAAAGCATCTTTACCGTTGAGAAAAAAGTATTCCAAGTTTCTGAGGTCGAAAAATTAATTGCGACAGTAGAAGAGTTTTTCGAAGAAACCACTATCAAATTGAAGAAGGAAACACCCGAACAAGTAGATGAAATGCCAGAAGAAGTTAAAATCACTTTGAAGAAGGAAATACCTGAAGTGCCTGAGGAGACGATTCCTGAAGAAACCGAAACCACTGTTACCTTGAAGCCGAAGAAGAAGAAGGTCAAGAAACCAAAGCCAGAAGACATGGAAGAAAGCGTCCTTATTGTTAAGAAAGAAGAATTGATGATTTCTGAAGTTAAGAAGCTAGAGCCTAAAATAGAAGAAATATTTGAGGAAACAACCATAACATTGAAGAAGGACGTACCGGAAAAGGTTGAAGAAACACCCGAAGAAGTTAAAATCACCCTAAAGAAAGAAGCACCTGAGTTGCCTGAAGAGAAAATTCCTGAAGAAACCGAGACCTCAGTTACTTTGAAGCCAAAGAAAAAGAAAACCAAAAAGCCAAAACCAGAAGAAATTGAAGAAAGCGTCTTTACTGTTGAGAAAAAGGTACTGGAAGTTTCTGAAGTTGAGAAGCTTGAACCTAAGATAGAAGAAATCTTCGAGGAAACCACCATAACATTGAAGAAGGAGGTGCCAGAAAAATTAGAGGAAACACCCGAAGAAGTTAAAATCACCCTAAAGAAGGAAGCACCTGAGTTGCCTGAAGAGAAAATTCCTGAAGAAACCGAGACCTCAGTTACTTTGAAGCCAAAGAAAAAGAAAACGAAAAAGCCAAAGCCAGAAGAAATTGAAGAAAGCGTCTTTACTGTCGAGAAAAAGGTACTGGAAGTTTCTGAAGTTGAGAAGCTTGAGCCTAAGATAGAAGAAATCTTCGAGGAAACCACCATAACATTGAAGAAGGAGGTCCCAGAAACGGTTGAGGAAACACCTGAAGAATTCAAAATCAGTCTGAAGAAAGAGGCACCTGAGCTTCCTGAGGAGACGATTCCAGAAGAAACCGAGACCTCAGTTACTTTGAAGCCGAAGAAAAAGAAAACCAAAAAGCCAAAGCCAGAAGAAATTGAAGAAAGCGTATTTACTGTTGAGAAAAAGGTACTGGAAGTTTCTGAAGTTGAGAAGCTTGAACCTAAGATAGAAGAAATCTTCGAGGAAACCACCATTACATTGAAGAAGGAGGTACCAGAAACGGTAGAGGAAACACCTGAAGAATTCAAAATCAGTCTGAAGAAAGAAGCACCTGAGCTACCTGAGGAGACGATTCCAGAAGAAACCGAAACCAGTGTTACATTGAAGCCAAAGAAAAAGAAAACGAAAAAGCCAAAGCCAGAAGAAATTGAAGAAAGCGTCTTTACTGTTGAGAAAAAGGTACTGGAAGTTTCTGAAGTTGAGAAGCTTGAACCTAAGATAGAAGAAATCTTCGAGGAAACCACCATAACATTGAAGAAGGAGGTGCCAGAGAAAGTAGAGGAAACACCAGAAGAAATTAAATTCACTCTAAAGAAAGAAGCACCTGAGTTGCCTGAGGAGAAGATTCCTGAAGAAACCGAGACCTCTGTTACTTTGAAGCCAAAGAAAAAGAAAGTCAAGAAGCTAAAACCAGAGGAAATCGAAGAAAGTGTCTTAATTGTTGAGAAAAAAGAACTGAAGGTTTCTGAAGGCACGAAGCTTAAGCCAGAAATAGAGGAAATTTTCGAAGAAACCACCATAACACTGAAGAAGGAATTACCAGAAAAGTTAGAGGAAACTCCAGAAGAAATTAAATTCACTCTAAAGAAAGAAGCGCCTGAGTTGCCTGAGGAGAAGATTCCTGAAGAAACCGAAACCTTAGTAACGTTAAAGCCAAAGAAAAAGAAGGTAAAAGCGCCAAAATCAGAAGAGGTCGAAGAAAAGGTCGTACTTCTTCGTCCAGAACTTCCAGACGTTTCCGAGGAAAAGCCAATTCCCAAAACAGCCGAAGTCACCGAAGAAGAAACCACCATAACACTTCGTAAGGAAGGCAAGGTTCCCGAAGAAATTTCTGCTCCAGAGGAATTCAAAATCACTCTAAAGAAAGAAGTTCCAGTAGAGGTACCTGAAGAGAAAGCCCCTGAAACTAAGGAAACTACGGTCACCATCAAACCCAAAAAGAAGACTAAAAAGGTAAAACCAGAGGTCGTTGAAGAAAAAGTTGTCTTGGTTGAGGAACAAGTACCAGTGGTGTCTGAAGTCCAACCTGAAGTGGCTGAAAAAGTCGAGGAAAAAGTGGAAAAGCCCACCGAAAAAGTAGAAGAAATTCCTACGAAAGTAGAAGAAGCTCCGAAAGAGGCTCAAGTGCCAGAGAAAAAACCAAGCCCTGAAAAGAAGGTGCCAAAGAAGGACAGATCAAAATCGAAGGAGCCAGAGAAACCCGTAGACGAACTTTCCAAAATTGTTCTGAAGAAACCCAAAAAGATAGAAAAACCAGTTGAAGAAAAGAAACCAGATTTAACGGCTGTCCTTAAACCCAAGGAGGAAATTAGGGAGTTTAGGGTTGAGGAAATAGAAGCAGAGGTCCTTGTCACCAGAAGATCCAGTGTGAAAAAGCCAGACGAGGTCCATCAAGCGGAAATCACATTACCACAACCAGAGGAAGAGGATGTAGTTGCTGATATCGTTTTTACCAAGAAACCAAAACGGCCTTCTATTCAAGAAGAAACTGTCGAAACCACGTTTTCCTTCACGACACAGAAGCCAGAGGAACAGGTACCTGAAGAAGAAAAGTTGACCATCAAGAAGAAGAAGAAGAAGCGCGTCGAGGAATTTGCTGAAGAAGTCACTGTCGAAAGGAAGCAGCCGTTGGAGACGAAAGGTGTAAAACCGGAAGAGGCGATCATTGCTGAACCGATTCCAGAAGAAAAGCCAGAGGAAGAGGCGCCAGAAATAACCGTGGCTAAAATAGCGATCAAAAAGGTTCCGAAGCCCAGAGGAAAAGATGTCACAGAGATTGCTTCTGTACTGGAAGAAATGCCAGAAGGCGAAGAAGGTCCCACTGAGGAAGTCTATGTAGAAGAAGCACCGGTTCCGGTTGTGGAAGGAGTCGAGGATGTAGTGGAAGTCATCAAGAAGAAGAAAAAGAAGCCAAAGGTGGAGGATGTTTCAGAAGTCTCAGTCACTTTGGAGAAACCTGTCCAGCCAGAAGAAATCGTTGAGAAGCCTCAAGAACAAGCAACTGTTGAAACAACGGTATCGCTGAAGAAGGCCAAAAAGCCTGAAGAGGTTCCTGGACCCGTGGAAGCTGAAGAAACGACCGTTGTCCTGTCAAAGAAGAAGCCTGAGGAAGCGTTGGGTAAGTTATTTACAGAGTCTTCGACTCCATTTTCTGAACTGTCGATCGAATTGAAAAACACAGACGTTTGTCAGCGGCAGATTGCTGTGCACCGATCAGAGAGCGTTAATGTAGATATATTTGCAGTTGAGGTTGTAAAAGAGGTTGTAAAAGAGGAATTTCCTGACACTGTCCCAGAACACGTTACAATTCCTGTTACATTACCAGCCGAAACGGTCGA
Source organism: Cylindroiulus punctatus (assembly GCA_034695085.1). NCBI lineage: Eukaryota > Metazoa > Arthropoda > Diplopoda > Julida > Julidae > Cylindroiulus > Cylindroiulus punctatus. The sequence continues at coordinate 7,733 of JAQFYZ010000331.1, forward strand.
GGATAAACCTTCGTTAAAGAAAAAGAAAAGACAAAAACCGAAGGAAGTTGCAGAACTCAAGGAAGTTGTGCACGTCAAAAGAACCATCGATGAAACTACGACTGAGGAAATTAGTTCGGTCGCTACCATATCCTTGAGGAAACCGGAAGTTGCACAGCCCGAAGAAATTCATGAGACCTCAGTTACCTTATCCTCCAAGAAACCAGAAGAAGGTGAAGTGCAAGGCCCTCTGGAGGAGGTCAAAATAGATGAAACAATTACAATAAAAAAGAAAAAGAAGAAGGTCACAAAATCAGAAGAAATGGTTGAGGAAACTGTCTCTATTCAACCTCAAAAGCCAACTGTTACTGAACAGAAGCCTGAATCAGCTAAGTTGACTTTGATAAAGAGGAAGCGTAAACCTGAGTCTGCAAAAATAGAGGAAGTTCAATTCCAACCTGAGAAGTTGGAGGACAAAAGCGTGAAACCCACTGTTCTGACAGCTGAAACTGCGACTTTGCCCAAGCCTCCTGAAGAAGTTACTGAAGAGGCTGCTGTGGACAAGGTAGAGAAGGCTCCAGAAGTCATTGCTGAACAACCGGTAGATGAAGAATCTATAATCGTTTTCAAAACACCAAAGAAGGATAAAAAGCCAGAAGATGAGTTCGAGGTCCCTATCACAGAGACTGCGACCATCAAAAAACCGAGTGTTCCTGAGACAGAGCAATTGCAAACTGTCGACGAGAAGGCTCCAGAAGAAACAACGGATGTGGCCTTTGTTAAAAAGAAGCTTGCTCCAAAATCTGTGGAAGAAACTCCAGAAACGACACTGATATTGCCAGTTGAAGAAAAACCAGAAAGGCCTTTAGAGGAAACCACAGTCAAGAAGAAGAAAAAGAAGCCGAAGAAAGAAGAGGCAGTTGATGTGAAAATGGATATAAAACCAGAGACAGTCGAAGAAACTTCTGTCATCTTGCAGAAACCTAGCGTTACAACAGAAGATGTTCCAGAAGCGACCACTACATTGCCAAAGCCCGAAAAACCCAAAGAGGATGACCAACCGCTTGTTCTTGAGGAAACAACTGAGGCAACAATCGTTAAAAAGAAGTCTGGTTTGAAACCCACAGAGGAAGCTCCAGAAGCGAGTTTGGTATTGCAGGTTGAAGAAAAACCAGAAAAGCCTTTTGAGGAAAGCGCTATCAAAAGGAGGGTAAGGAAGCCCAAGAAAGAAGAGGCTGTTGATGTTAAAATGGACGTAAAACCCGAGACAGTTGAAGAAAGTTCTGTGACCTTACAGAAACCTAGCATTTCAACAGAGGATGTACCAGAAGTGACCACTACATTACCGAAGCCCGAGAAACCCAAAGAAGATGACCAACCGGTTGCTCTTGAAGAAATAACTGAGGCTACAATCGTTAAAAAGAAGGCTGCTCCAAAATCTGTGGAAGAAACTCCAGAAACAACACTGATATTGCCAGTTGAAGAAAAACCAGAAAGGCCTTTGGAGGACGCCACAGTCAAGAAGAAGATAAAGAAGCCAAAGAAAGAAAAGGCTGTTGATGTGAAAATGGATATAAAACCAGAGACAGTCGAAGAAAGTTCTGTGACTTTACAGAAACCTAGCATTTCAACAGAAGATGTACCAGAAGTGACCACTACATTACCAAAGCCCGAAAAACCCAAAGAGGAAGACCAACCGGTTGCTCTTGAGGAAACAACTGAGGCTACAATCGTTAAGAAGAAGTCTGATTTGAAACCTACAGAGGAAGCTCCAGAAGTGAGTTTGGTATTGCAGGTTGAAGAAAAACTAGAAAGGCCTTTAGAGGAAACCACAATCAAAAGGAGGGTTAGGAAGCCCAAGAAAGAAGAGGCTGTTGACGTTAAAATGGACGTAAGACCAGAGACAGTCGAAGAAAGTTCTGTGACCTTACAGAAACCTAGCATTTCAATAGAAGAAACACCAGAAGTGACCACTACATTGCCAAAGCCCGAAAAACCCAAAGAGGATGACCAACCGGTTGCTCTTGAGGAAATAACTGAGGCTACAATCGTTAAAAAGAAGCCTGCTCCAAAATCTGTGGAAGAAACTCCAGAGACGACACTGATATTGCCAGTTGAAGAAAAACCAGAAAGGCCTTTGGAGGAAACCATAGTCAAGAAGAAGAAAAAGAAGCCAAAGAAAGAAGAGGCTGTTGATGTGAAAATGGATATAAAACCAGAGACAGTCGAAGAAAGTTCTGTGACCTTACAGAAACCTAGCATTTCAACAGAAGATGTACCAGAAGTGACCACTACATTGCCAAAGCCCGAAAAACCCAAAGAGGATGACCAACCGCTTGCTCTTGAGGAAACAACTGAGGCAACAATCGTTAAAAAGAAGTCTGGTTTGAAACCCACAGAGGAAGCTCCAGAAGCGAGTTTGGTATTGCAGGTTGAAGAAAAACCAGAAAAGCCTTTAGAGGAAACCACAATCAAAAGGAGGAAAAGGAAGCCCAAGAAAGAAGAGGCTGTTGATGTTAAATTGGACGTAAAGCCAGAGACAGTCGAAGAAAGTTCTGTGACCTTACAGAAACCTAGCATTTCAACAGAAGATGTACCTGAAGTGACCACTACATTACCAATGCCTGAGGAAATAAAGGAAAAGCCCAAAGATGATGAACAACCCGAAGTAATTGCTGAAATAAGTATCCGTAAAAAAGCACCTCAAAAGGCAGATATAGGTGAGCGAGAATTGCTCGAACACCGCATGAGATGTCCAAGGAAGGCAAAATGGCTGCAAAGTCTCTACTGGACAGTTAACAGTCTTGATAACGACTAATATTATTGATGGTTATTTAACTTGAACCAAAATCCGAGAGACGTTCTGTAATCGTCTAAACTAACTACCGCCAGCTTCATTGGCATTGCTTGCCAGAGAATTGAAAAAAATTGCTTTTGGTGAAACTTCGAAAATTGACTTTTTGACAAAGTGTTCACATATAATGGCAAAACCGCGGTACACTGTCCTCAGTGTATGTAATATTTAATACCATTTAACACGATCACATCGGCTAATAATCTTATTCACAAGAGGTGACTAAGAAACTGAAAATCGCAATATAAATAAACTTTTAAACTAATTTCTGAACAATTTCCCATAATCCAACTTAAAATCGCGTCTTCGGCATTTTACGCTTCGTACTACTGTATTAACTTAAAATGATAATTTCCAGGTTTTAAATAATACGGCTAATCAACATTTACATGCTAAAATAATAATACACATTTAAACGCTTGCGTACACACTATTCGTTAGGGTAAGTGGTCAGCTTTTACAACTTGATTTTAATTTTTCATTTCCCAAAGTAGAGGATTTGTCGCCTGTAACGACAGTCACTTTGGAGGTAAAGAAACCTGAGGTCCCTAAGATTGAAGAAGAAAAACCAGTGGAAGAGGTTGATGCTATGGTGGTACTCAAAAAACCAGTCACCAAACCTGAAGAAGAGGAAATTCCGGAAGCTGTGATCACCATGCCCACCAAGGAGCCAGAAAAGCTGGTGGAAGAGGTCACTGAAACCACAATTGTCAAAAAGAAAAAGAAGCCCAAGAAATCTCCAGAAACTGCGTTGCTAATTCAAAAGGAGGAAGAGGGGCCAAAGTATGCGGTCGAGGATGTCACTGTTGAAACTACAGTTATCAAAAAATCTGTCATAAAACCAAGTGAAGAGGAAGCTCCTGAGGCAACTGTTAGCTTGCCAATGAAAGCCGCTGATAAAGTCGAAGAAAAGCCTGAAGAGGAAGTTTCTGAAACCCAAATAATCAAGCTTGATAAAAAACCGAAACCGAAACCGGAAGAAGCTCCGGAAGCCACACTAATCATTGAAAAGAAACCAGAGGAGGTAGTTAAGGAAGAAGCTGCAACTGAAGTTACCATTATCAAGAAAAAGCCCGTCGAAGGACCAGTGGAAGAAATATTAGAAGAAACATTAACGGTCCCACGTAAGGCGCCGAAAAAACCGGAAGAAGCACCGGAAGAGGTTGCAACAGAAACTACTATAATTAAGAAGAAAAAGAAGCCCAAGGTTGAAGAGACGCCAGAGGCCACCATGGTTCTGAAGCAGGTCGAAGAGATAGTTGAAAGGACGTTTGAAGAACTGGAGGCAGAAGCCACAATTACTAAGAAGAAGGTCGAAAAACCAGAGGAAGAAACTCTTGAGACCGAGGTGACCTTCAAGAAGCCGGAAAAGGTCGACGAAAAGCCCGAAGAAAAGCCAGAAGAGGTGGTCACGGAAACAACAATCATTAAGAAAAAGAAAAAGCCCAAGATCGAAGAAGCGCCAGAAGCAACCATGGTCATTAAAAAGGATGAAAAAGTCGTGGAGGAAGAAGCGGCTGAGGTCACAATAATCAAGAAAATGTTGGTAGAAAGGCCGGAGGAAGAAACTCCGGAAACTGCTGTGACACTCAAAAAGCCTGACAAGGTCGAGGAGAAACCGGAGGAAAAACCGGAAGATGTCACCACTGAAACCACCATCAAAAAGAAAGTTAAGAAACCGAAGAAACAAGAATCACCTGAAGCAACCATGGTTATCAAGAAGATGGAAGAGGTGTCCGTAGTCGAAGAAGAAGGCGCAGAAGTCACCATCATCAAGAAAAAGCCGATCGAAAAGCCAGAGGAGGAAACTCCAGAAACTGCAGTGACGCTCAAGAAGCCGGAAAAAGTGGAGGAAACGCCCGAAGAAAAACCGGAAGATGTAACGACCGAAACCACCATCAAAAAGAAGGTCAAGAAACCGAAGAAGCAAGAATCTCCCGAGGCAACCATGGTTATCAAGAAGGAGAAGGAGGTGTCCACTGTTGAGGAAGCGGAAACAGAGGTGACAATTGTTAAGAAGAAGTTTGTCGATAAACCCGAGGAGGAAACACCAGAGACGGCCGTGACCCTTAAAAAGCCTGACAAAGTTGAGGAGAAACCGGAAGAAATACCAGAAGATGTGACCACCGAAACCACAATCAAACCGAAGGCGAAGAAGCCCAAGAAGCAGGAATCTCCTGAAGCATCCATGGTCATCAAAAAGACAGAGGAGGTGTCTGTTGTCGAGGAAGCAGAGGCGGAAGTGACAATAATCAAGAAGAAGGTAATTGAACAACCGGAGGAAGTTACACCAGAAACTGCGGTTACACTCAAAAAGCCCGAAACAGTGGAGAAACCTGAAGAAAAACCGGAAGAGGTAACAACCGAAACGACTATCAAAAAGAAGGTCAAGAAACCTAAAAAGCAGGAGTCTCCTGAAGCATCCATGTTGATCAAAAAGCCTGAGGAACGTCCAGTTGAAGAAGAAGAAGCAGAAGTAACAATTATTAAGAAAAAGGTAGTCGAGAAACCAGAAGAAGTCACCCCAGAAACTGCTGTCACCCTCAAAAAACCCGAACAGGTGGATGAAAAGAAGCCTGAGGAAAAACCGGAAGATGTCACCGCTGAAACAACCATCAGGAAAAGAGTAAGGAAGCCCAAGAAGGAAGAGTCTCCTGAGACAACCATGGTCATCAAGAAGACCGAGGAGGTGTCTGTTGTTGAGGAGGCGGAAGCGGAAGTGACAATAATCAAGAAGAAAGTGATCGAAAAGCCAGAGGAGGAAACTCTCGAAACTGCTGTAACCCTCAAGAAACCAGAAGAGGAAAAAGAGAAGCCGGAGGAAAAGCCAGAAGAGGTCACCACAGAAACAACTATTAGGAAGAGAGTGAAGATACCTAAGAAGGAAGAGTCTCCGGAAACAACCATGGTTATTAAGAAGCCTGAGGAGGGTCCAGTTGAAGAAGAGGCAGCAGAGGTCACAATAATTAAAAAGAAGATAATAGAAAGGCCAGAGGATGTAACTCCGGAAACTGCTGTCACACTCAAAAAGCCCGAACAGGTGGAGGAGAAGCCTGAGGAGAAACTTGAAGAAGTAACCACTGAAACAACTATCAGGAAGAGAGTGAAGAAACCTAAGAAGGAAGAGTCTCCTGAGACAACCATGGTAATTAAGAAGACTGAAGAAATTTCGGTTACTGAAGAAGAGGCAGCTGAGGTCACAATAATTAAAAAGAAGGTAATAGAAAGGCCAGAGGATGTAACTCCGGAAACTGCTGTCACACTCAAAAAGCCCGAACAGGTGGAGGAAAAGCCTGAAGAGAAACCTGAAGAAGTAACCACTGAAACAACTATCAGGAAGAGAGTGAAGAAACCTAAGAAGGAAGAGTCTCCTGAGACAACCATGGTCATTAAGAAGACGGAAGAAATTTCGGTTACTGAAGAAGAGGCAGCTGAGGTCACAATAATTAAAAAGAAGGTAATAGAAAGGCCAGAGGATGTAACTCCGGAAACTGCTGTCACACTCAAAAAGCCCGAACAGGTGGAGGAAAAGCCTGAAGAGAAACCTGAAGAAGTAACCACTGAAACAACTATCAGGAAGAGAGTGAAGAAACCTAAGAAGGAAGAGTCTCCTGAGACAACCATGGTCATTAAGAAGACTGAAGAAATTTCGGTTACTGTAGAAGAGGCAGCCGAGGTCACAATAATTAAAAAGAAGGTAATAGAAAGGCCGGAAGATGTAACTCCGGAAACTGCTGTTACCCTCAAAAAGCCCGAACAGGTGGAAGAGAAGCCTGAGGAGAAACCTGAAGAAGTAACCACTGAAACCACCATCAAAAAGAAAGTTAAGAAGCCGAAAAAAGAGGAATCGCCTGAGACTTCCTTGGTCATTAAGAAGACCGAAGAGACCAAAGTCATTGAAGAAGAAGAAGCGGAAGTAACCATAATTAAGAAGAAAGTAATTGAAAAACCGGAAGATATAACTCCAGAAACTGCGGTGACTCTTAAAAAGCCCGACAAGGTGGAAGAAAAACCTGAAGAAAAGCCTGAAGATGTGACCACCGAAACCACCATCAAAAAGAAAGTCAAGAAGCCAAAGAAGGAGGAATCTCCCGAGGCATCTTTGGTCATTAAGAAAACTGAAGCGATCAAGGTCGTTGAAGAAGAGGAAGCGGAAGTAACCATAATTAAGAAGAAGATTGTTGAAAAACCGGAGGATATAACTCCAGAAACTGCAGTGACGCTTAAAAAGCCCGATAAGGTGGAAGAGAAACCTGAAGAAAAGCCTGAAGATGTGACCACCGAAACCACCATCAAAAAGAAAGTTAAGAAGCCGAAAAAAGAGGAATCACCTGAGACTTCCTTGGTCATTAAGAAGACCGAAGAGACCAAAGTCATTGAAGAAGAAGAAGCGGAAGTAACCATAATAAAGAAGAAGATTGTTGAAAAACCTGAGGATATAACTCCAGAAACTGCGGTGACGCTTAAAAAGCCCAAAAAGGAGGATGAGAAACCTGAGGAAAAGCCTGAAGATGTGACCACTGAAACCACCATTAAAAAGAAAGTCAAGAAGCCAAAGAAGGAAGAATCGCCCGAAGCGTCCCTCGTCTTGAAGAAAGAGGAAAAGCCGGTGGTTGTAGAAGAAGAGGGTACTGAGGTCACGATCATCAAGAAGAAAATAGTTGAAAAACCAACGGAGGAGACTCCAGAGACCGCGGTGACCCTCAGAAAACCAGAAGAGGAGAAACCGGAGAAACCTGATGAAAAACCGGAAGATATGACGACAGAAACCACAATAACCAAGAAAAAGAAGACTCCCAAAGTTGAAGAATCTCCCGAGGTGTCCATGGATATTAAGAAAGAGAAGAAAACGGTTGTCGTTGAAGAAGATGGCGCTGAGGTCACCATTATCAAGAAGAAAATTATGGAGAAACCAGAGGAAGAGGTTCCAGAATCTGCGATTACTCTGAGAAAGCCTGAGAAACCAGAAGAGCAGCCTGAAGAAAAGCCAGAGGATGTCACCGCAGAGACAACTATCACCAGGAGAAAGAGGAAGCCAACGGTGGAAGAGGCCCCAGAGGCGACAATGACACTGAAGCAGACAGAAGAATTTAAAGCCACGGAAGAGGAAGAGGCGGAGGTGACCATCAGAAAGATAAAAGTGATGGAAAAGCCAGAGGACGAAACTTTGGAAACTGTTGCCACTCTGAAGAAGCCCAAGAAAGTGGATGACACAGAGAAGCCTGAAGACAGAGACGTTTCTGCAGAAACAACCATCACTAAGAAAAAGAAAAAGCCCAAGAAGGAAGAATCTCCAGAAGCAACGATAGTCATTAAACGCTCAGAAGAAAAGGTCGTGGAAGAGGAGGAAGCGGAAGTGACCATCAGGAAAATCAAAGTGGTGGAAAGACCCGAGGACATTGAAGAGGGACCCGAGACATCCGGTACATTCCCAATAAGAAAGCCTAAAGAAGAAGACGAAGAAACGACTGAAGAAACAGTTGTTGTGAAGAGAAAGAGGATTCCAAAGGGCCAGGAGCCCGAAGAGGCGTCCCTGGTCCTCAAGAAAGACGTTGAAGAAAAGAAGATCGAAGAAGAAAGCACCGAAGTGACCATTAGGAAAAAGAAAATAATGACAAGAGAGACCGACGAAGAAAAGACCAAAGGTGAGGATCCGGTTACCGGAACCGCAGGTTCTTGGAGTGGCATCGATGGATAACCTACTAATGACCGACAAAGACCAACTAATGTTTAACCGCTTGGTGTGTGCAATTTAAAAACCGAAGAAGACTGGATTACTGCGTGAAAGAAAACAATCCAATCAATAACTAAGCAATATTAATAATACCAATTCACAACAGCTAACTAACTAGTTACATACCGGTACCCTAAACCCTCAATCACATAACTCTCACAAAATAACTCGAGATTAATTCCTTGGCTGATGAGAAGAGTATACATACAGACCTCGGTCCTGTGAGGTTTCGCCAGAATAAAGGTTTGGAAATAATTAAATGAAATAACACCGCACTAGTAAACTAATCTTGATAACTTCCTTTGGTATGTAAGTCTTGATGCAAAAATGCGAAATACTGTAAATCCAATCCAGAACCACTACTTTCAATTGACCTGCCATGCCAACTTTTCGAAATTCCAGAGACCACGGTCACTCTGAAGAAGCCCCAGAAGGACGAAGAACTGGAAGAGGAGGTGTCGGACGTTTTCCTCGAAACGGTTGTCAAAAAGAAAAAGAAACAAAAGGAGAAACAGGTGGTGGAGGATGAAGAATTCACGCTGACGGTGAAGGAAGGGCCCTCCGATAAACCCGAACCAGATGAAGAGTTTGCGGAAACTACGATCAAGAAGATGGTTCCAGTTGGTGAGCAATCGCTGAAAATTTGTGCAGTGTAAAAAAGTATTCGATGGTAATTTCGATTGATAAATTCTGATGCTCGATTTCGCAGAAGAAATTCCTGAAGGAGCTGTGTTTTTCGCCGTCAACACATACGTCAGTGAGAACGAGCAGTCCATGACTGTGGTGGAGGGCGAGAAATTGTACATTATAGAAACCACCAACCAAGATTGGTGGTTCGTGAAGAAACACCTCACCAACGAAAAAGGCTGGGTACCAAACCAGAACCTGATGACGGAACACTCGTACAATGAATACGTCGAAACCACACTCACTGAAAAGATTAACAAGCTCCCCATATTTGAAAGTAAGCCACAGTTGATTGATCGCCCAAATTTGCTTATAACAAATTAAGAATATTTGAATATCACGCAAATTTAAAGCACGGAACCACATTTTACTAATAAACTTTCAATTGCAGAACCAAAAACAGGGCAAAAGAAACCGCCGAAATTCGTAGAAAAGTTGAAACCTCAGCGGGTGCCCGATGGCGCTACAGTTCAGTTTGAATGCAAAGTGGAAGGCGTCCCAAAACCCATCATTACTTGGTTCCGACAAACTGCAATTGTGAAACCAACTCCAGACTTTCAGGTAATACCCCCATTTTAATGCCATAAGGAGATTTGTTAGGCTTTCCCTAACAGCTCGTAATGCTGGCAGATTGCCTTGCAGTTGAGGAGCCGCTAAATCAGGAGTTAATGTTTGAGTTAATATATATGTGCCTTACATCTGTACATGTTTATGTAAATTACTAGAAAAGTAGGGTTGGACTATAATGATTGTGTACATATCGGAAGTGGGGATTCCTTTGGGGCAGCATTCCTTTGGGATTAACTTCTTTTGTTACATGTTCACTTCAATATGTGAATTTTGTTAATTGCTTAAATTGGTATTTTTGGTATTTGGCTGTCTGCCACAATTGTCCCAATCCTTTGTTAACAATATGTATAAATACTGAGTTTCTTACATTATCAAATCTCTCTTGTTGGTGCTCCTGTTAAATAAGCAGTGCTTATTCACGCGTTTCTCTGCTTGTTTCTGTGCTACATGCTGCTCTGCCTGTGCTAAATTGGGCAGAATTTTAACAAAGAATATCAAATGAATTGCAATATTTACGAATTATCGGCGTAATGTTTTGAATTAATGGATATACCGTACAGCATTTACAGGATCTAACATGTTTTTAATTAAAACTTAGATTTTCTATGATGACGACAATGTGGCGACATTGATAATCAAGGAAGTATTCCCAGAAGATGCGGGCACGTTTACTGTCGTTGCCAAAAACTCGGCCGGCTTTGCTTCAAACTCTGCAGAACTTGTGGTAGAAGGACCTTTATCCGACCATGGTAGTGACATTACTCCAACGTCAAGACGCAGTTTATCGAGGTAGTTATACATTAAATGTTGAACATTTTATAGGCCGAAACTAGTGAATAATGCGAATAAATCAACATTTCCAACAAATACATCGATCCATCAAAACTCTGGGCATAAATGACACAAAATGTTAGTTTTTGTCCGCACTTGAACATTACATTAATTATGGCTGCTCTTAATACAGGGAATCCTCGCTAGTTGATATTCTTGAGGGCATTCCGCCAACTTTCAGTCAAAGGCCAAAAGTTAAATCTGTTGTGGAAGAAGAGGATGTTGAACTGGAATGCAGATTGGTGGCTGTACCTGAACCAGAGGTATACATTTTTGGATCCGAGCTGCATATATACCATTGCACGCTGTGACAAAAGCTCCAATCTTGTGCAATTTTACCTATCCCTAGGTGAAATGGATTTTTAAAGGTACAGAGGTTGAGGAAACCATGCGTGTCACCATCAAAACAGTCAGTGATGTCCACATGTACAGCACACTGGTACAGATCAAAAAGGTGACCATGGAAGAATCTGGTACTTATGAAGTGGTGGCTACGAACAGGGAGGGTGAGGCCACCAATACCATCACGCTTGAGGTTGCGCCTAAAAAGCAGCCACCTAAAGTGGTGGAACCACTAAAGGACACGACCGCCAAACCCAAAGAACCACTGACACTGGTTACCAAAATAATCGGAAAACCAAAGCCAGTTATAACATGGTTCAAGGATGGCAAGCCGTTAAGGCCATCTAGGTCAGTTAAGGTGACTTCCGATGGTGATACCCAAACCCTAACTATCCAGGAGCCAAAACCTGAAGACGCTGGCAAATACGAGGTGAAAGCTGAAAATCCAGAAGGATCCACAACAACTACCTCTGAAGTTAAAATTCACGGTAAAAATGAAAAGGGACATAGCCATTAAGTTTTCAAAGTTCAGAAGTAAGATGTTACAAAAAAGTCCTTTTGGTTCAACATTTTTATGTAATTCCACTTTTGCAGAGCCCTTAGAGAAACCACAACCTCCGAAATTCGTCGAGAAGTTCGAAAACACTGTAAGTTACCTTCATTTCAAAGAATCCTTGCACACGTATTCACAAACCATACATTCAATAAACCTCACTTTTTATATCTTTTACAGAATGTCCCAGAAAATGGCACGATAAAATTGGTGGCAGAGGTCACGGGCGTTCCAACGCCTGAGATTTCTTGGTTTAGAGACGGCACCCAATTAAAACCAACTAAAACGATAAAGCAAACGTTTGACAAGGGAGTTTGCACGCTAGAAGTAACCGGAGCCAAACCGGAAAAGGATACGGGAGAATATAAATGCGTTGCTTCGAATCCCGCTGGCAAAGATACACATACAGCCGTTGTCCAAGTCGGAATGAAACCTGGCGATAAGATGTGAGTTTGTTGATGCACATGATAAATGCTGAATTTGAAATTAAAATGCATTTCAATCCATTGTTGCGCTTATGCTTATGCTGAATTTTTAATTTCTAGCGTCTTTACGAGAGCGTTGAAAAATGAGGAAACCGTGGAAGATAACACAGTAACTTTTATTTGTGAAACTTCCAAAGAAACGCCCGTGCAGTGGTTCGCAGATGATAAAGAGCTGAAACCAACTAAAAATGTGCAACCAAAAGACGAAGGCAAGCAGCACTTCTTGGTCATTAAGAAAGTGACCATGGCTGATGCTAAAAGTTATAAATGTACGGTTGGTCCAGAGACAACGACAGCAAAATTAACTGTCACTGGTACGTGAATAAGCGATTTTCTAAATATACGCATAAAAGTATATCTGCAGCTATAACCTTTTACATTTAAATTTTTTAATTGGAGAATTAATGTTTTTTTTTTTGTTTTTTTGTCACATTTTCAGAGGCAGCTGGCGATTTCTTGGAAAAGCCTCATGATCTGGAAGTGAAAGAAAAGGACATGGCTATCTTTGTAGCGAAAGTTTCTAAACCAACAGACAAGGTGACCTGGTATAAAGATGGTGAACCTATCAAAGACGGAGAAAACCACCAATGTGTCGAAGATGGGCCCTTCCGCAAATTAATCGTCAACAGCAGTACGGTGAAAGACGAAGGAGAATACACGTGCGTTCTTGGGGATCAGGAATGCACAGCCGAACTAGTTGTTATTGGTAAGGATGCTGTTGCAATTGCCGATGCAAGAAGCTGGATCGTTGTTGGACATTCAGATTTTGCGTCAATAAATCGATTCCCGTTTTTAGAATTACCTCCAGAAATCAAAACAAAAATGGTGGACTTAGTAATTGCCGAAAATGAACCGGCTACCTTCCAAGTAGAATTGACCAAAGGAGATGCCAAAGTGAAGTGGTTCAAGGATGGCAAAGAGATCCAATTCAGCGAGCACACCCAGTTGGCCATCTCGGGCAAACACCAAAGGTTACACATTCCACATGCAAAGAAAGAGGATGCCGGAGAGTATTCGTGTGAAATCGGAAAATCGAAGTGCTCGGCAACTCTCAAAGTAGAAGGTCAGATTCTTTTATTTTTCAAAAGCAGAAGAAAAAAATGGTCTTGGATTAATGTTGTTAGATTAAAATTGTTAGCCATGTACCACTTTACTTAATTGTCTAGCATAACTAGTTGACTAGCATAACTTTTTTGCTCGATATTAACGTTTCTTGTGTCCTTTGCCAGTTGACAGCGTAAAATTCCTCTAAAATCCATATTGATATTAGTATTGATATTGGTATAGTGGATATGCTGGTAGTCACGTGATACATGTATACTGAAATTTATTCACATGCTAACAAAATCTCATCAGCAGTTGTTAGCAATAAATTACAATTTATGCACTTTTACTAGCTTTTTAACTTGAAAATATACCCGTCATAATCATTTTTTTAGTCAGTGTGACTAAATGATGCATTCGTCTGCTGTAACTTATAGTTTAACTTATTAGCTAGCGTACTTTGGCATTCATGTTTTAGCATAAACATTGGTACGACATACACTGAAATTTATTTTAACCATCAGTTTGACCTACAAATCAACTTCTAGGCTTGTATCAAAAGACCGATAATTGCGTAATATATCACAATTCACAAATAATACCAGTATTTGGGCTTATTGTGTTCTGTTTTGTACTGGAATGATAAACAAAATCATGGTTTGATGCATTACACTTAGTAAACTTTGGCGAACTATAGTTACATGAATTGCAAAATTACGTCTGAATTTCGCTACTTATTACTCAGTATTGCATGAAAAAAGCATTTCCGTTGGACAAAATATCGAAAACTTCATACGTTAAAATTGATGATACTCAGTATATTAATTTCATTTTAGCTATTTTTTCTTTCCCTAATACATGTTTTGATAAGCAAACCTCGCTAATATTCTAATCAAAATTGCATGAAAAGTATTGTAGCAGCAAATATAACAACTAGCCACAATGACCCAACTCTTGGATCGAATGCCTTCAAAAAATTCCTAACTGTCATTCCTGCTTTCGCATATTTCTAGTTTTCTTCTACGTTACCTTTTCCAAACCAGAAAATACAAGCCAAAGTGTTGATATGGAAACAAGCGAGGGTAATTCGAGACTTCCAAACAGATCTCAGTAGTGTACATCTTCTGCTAGACTGAATTCCTTGTTACGTGTGCATGTCATAGTATTTAGCCGAGTCAGTAGCTGCATAGTGCAAGGAAATCGTGTGATGCACATGCGACGGATTCACTTGGTATGAAAAATGTGGAAATCTTTTGAAATTTGGAGCCTCGTTGAAAGCAAAACTCAAATTATGCAAATCATATCAATTTGCATAATTATTTGTCGTGCATTGTACTTTATCGAACATTTCCACATTTTTCCAAAAATAGTATTGTAACTTTGAGGATGCTAGATAGTTTTATGTCCTCCATATTGACACATGCCTTATTTGTTGCAGCGCCCACAGTCGAATTTGTGGCCAAATTACCAGAAAAAACGCCCGTTCCACAGGATACGGACGCCACATTGACAGTCAAACTTTCCAGTCCAGACGCAGTCACCAAGTGGCTGAAGAATGGCAAAGAAATCAAACCTAACCACAAGCATGAAATATTTGTCGAAAAGACTGTCAGGAAATTGGTCATCCATAAAGTGACTAATAAAGACGCTGTGGAGTATACGTGCGTAGCAGGAAACATGAAAACATCCACCAAAATTGTTGTTGAAGGTACCGTAGCAATTGTTTATGCTGAGAATCATCTCGGCAGCTAATTTTTAACAAGAACATGTTTTCAGCATTGCATGCTTTTCACTACAAATCACTCGCTCATTGCAGAAGTGAAAGAACCTCCGGTGATCGATATTGGGGCAGTCAACAAATTTTATTCAGTTAAACGCAACGATCCAGTGACCATCAGGGTACCATTCACGGCCAAGCCCAGCCCCAAGGTGGAGTGGTCAGTGAATGGAGTAGTTGTCAAACCATCCAAGAATGTGGAATTGGAGACTACAGACACCACTGCAACAATCAATATCAAAAAAGTACAGCCAGAGGATGCGGTGCCATACACTCTACATTTGGTGAATCCCGCTGGTGAAGCTAATGTCTGCGCCACCGTTCAAATTATTGGTAGGTGTTTTTTTTAAAAAAATGATCGTTGCCAAACTTTCGGAATGACAAGTAACTATGAAATAATTGCATGAGCAGTAATTGTTTTAAAATTCCCTAAAAATCTTTGTCCCATAAGTGGGCGTCTCCTAATAGCTCGTAGGCTGTCAGTGATTGCCTGGTGGTTTGGCCCAGTTAAATTAAAGATGTCTGTTAAAACTAAAAACTAAATAATAAAGTGCATAAATACTGGCAGGTGTTTTCGAGTGTATCAGACAATTGGAGTAAAAATATGGATATTTTGTTCACCAAAGTTCAACCTATTTGTTGTTTGAAATATTTTTCTAAATTGTAACATCGCATGGACGTACACGTAAAAAGCTAATAATTTTTTATTTTTAGATAAACCTTCCCAACCTGGTAAACCTGAGCCAACGGATGTGACCGAGAGTTCAGTAACTGTTCATTGGAAGAAACCTGATTCAGATGGGGACAGTCCAATCACGAATTACATTGTAGAATACCACGAAAAAAGTGAATTCAAATGGGAGACATTTAATAAAACCGATAAGATTACGGAAACTGTGTGCAAAGTAACGAATCTGAAAAAAGGTGTGGAATACACCTTTAGGGTGACGGCAGTCAACGAAGCTGGGCCAAGTGAACCCTCATTACCAACTAAATACGTTCCTGTTCAACAACCAAAAGGTGACGAATGTTTTTTTGTTACTCTTTATGACTTTATTTCCTGCAGGCTGGTTCTTCATATTGTATGACATTTTGTTAGCTGGCGAAGCACCGAGGGTTATTGAAGAATTGAAGGATACTTCAGTCGGCTTAAAAGAAACAGTCACTTTGACGTGTAAGATAACTGGCAGACCTACTCCTGACGTGAAATGGTAAGTACAGGTCACATGAACGAGAATTTCTT
Organism: Cylindroiulus punctatus; assembly: GCA_034695085.1. NCBI lineage: Eukaryota > Metazoa > Arthropoda > Diplopoda > Julida > Julidae > Cylindroiulus > Cylindroiulus punctatus. The sequence continues at coordinate 23,832 of JAQFYZ010000331.1, forward strand.
GGTGTTTTAACAAATATTTATAATAAGGTGTTTTTTTTCGCAGGCTGAAAAATGGCAAAGAATTTCCTCTGAAAAAGACCTACACAGGGACGTACGAAAGCGACGTCGCCAAATTAACCATTACCGATACCACCGAAAAGACGGCAGGAAAATACACGTGCAAAGCAGTAAACAACTCTGGAACAGCCGAGACTACATGCAGATTAAAAATAGAAGGTAATTTATTGTATACCGAGGCACTGCACAACAAAAATGAAGAAAATTGTTTTTTAAACTTCTCAATCGTTTACAGCCCACTTAACAATAAAAAAAATTTCTCGATTTTTAGCGCCTCCAAAGGCAATTTACGATGACAACCTAAAGGTCCAGAAATTGAAAATAAGCTCCAATTGGAGCGTTCCAGTAACGTACACAGGGTTTCCCAAGCCGAATGTCCAATGGAAGTTCAATAAAACCACCTTGGAAAGTACAAGGCACACCCTGGTCCATACAACGGACGATGAAACAACGGTTACGATCCATAGTATTACGAGGGAAGATTCTGGAACATATACACTAAAACTGGAAAACGACGCTGGATCTGATGTGGTGGATTTCATACTGAAAGCCATGGGTATGATAATGCAGCGCATATTATGCCTTTAGCATAGCATGTTATGCTTTCAGTATAAAATTGCCAGATTTTAAAATCGTTGAAAAAGCAATATTATAAAGTGTGCTCTCTGGAACTATTGCAGACAAACCTGGGACTCCCGAAGGCCCGATGAACATCGAGAAAGTGGATAAAGATTCCGTGACGATTTCCTGGAAGCCGCCAATTGATGATGGCGGCTCGGACATTACCTCCTATTCCATCGAAAAATGTGATATTAAGCGCAAGGTTTGGATGCGCATCACTAGCGTAGATGCGGACGTCTTGAAGTTCCAAGTGCCGAACTTGGTGGAGGGGGCCGAGTACACGTTCCGAGTGTATGCGGAAAATCTGAGCGGCATGAGCACTCCCCTAGAAAGCAAAGAACCAGTCTTGGTGAAATGTCCTTATGGTACGTAAGCTGTTTTTGATGATTTTTAAAAAAAAATTCAGATGGGTTTCACATTGTCTTTTTCTAATCGCAGACGTTCCATCAGCCCCAAGAGGTCCTTTCCACGTGACTGGAATGGATGACACTTCCTTCACGCTGAAATGGAATCCACCCGAAAAGGACGGTGGCATTCCGATATTCGAATACATTGTTGAGAAGCGCGAGAGTGGCAAGAAGGCCTGGCAGCCAGTAGGCACCACTGATGGCAAAACGTTGTGCATCAACGCCAGCGGCCTCAAACCCACTACGTCGTACAATTTCCGAGTGGCAGCTAAGAATGAGGTGGGCACTGGCCCATCGTACTGTCCGGAGGAGACAATCACCGCAGGATTGAAAATAAGTAAGGAAAATTTAAAACTTTTTCTTTGAGAGAGTCACTACCATATCTGATAAAGATTCACATTCCGATTCACCTAAAGTCACTCGAAAATCTTAATAACATTCAACTTGTACATTCTCCAGCCCCACCATCAGCACCCAGTGGGCCACTCAAGGTGGCCGACGTAACCAGCAAAAGCATCACCATCGAGTGGGGTCCCCCGTCCAGCACCGGCGGTGCTGAGCTCATGGGCTACATCGTGGAGAAACGGGCGTCCATCTGCAAGACGTGGGAGAAGGTGGTCACCATCGAGCCCGAGATCCGCTCGTTCACCATCCAGAACCTTCGCGAGAACAAGGAGTACTTCTTCCGCATCTATTCGGAGAATCCCATCGGAATCAGCGAGCCGTTGGAATCCAGCGCTGCCGTGCGGCTCATGCTGGATGCCCGTAAGATCAATTAGCCCTGTTTTAAACAATCCTAATCCTAACAGTTTCAATAATCATGGACAATTTCTAGATCCGCCAACGCCCCCAACTGCTCCTCTGGAAATCCGCGTGACAGGACCCAGTTCCGTGATCATTGAGTGGGGACAGCCCGAGTCTGACGGAGGTTCGCCTCTGGAGGGCTACACAATAGCCATTCGCGACATCCGGAAGACGATGTGGATGGAGGTTGGGCAAGTCAGTGCCGACATCCAAAGACTCCACATCAAGGAGCTTCAGGTTGGCAATTCCTCGAGCTGAAAGTTGGACGCACCGATTAATGATTACGGTTTGAATTTTGTAAGCAACACGAGTTCGCTTTATTTGTAGGAAGGACATCAGTATCACATTCGTATTTTTGCTAAGAACGAAGTTGGCCTTAGCGAGCCCCTCGAGAACGAAGAACCAGTGCGAGTTGTGAGACCGGCTGGTAAGTTCTATTTTTGTATTCACCTGCATGTTAACATTTCGAAAAATGTTTTCAAGTAGTGTGCATGCACTGGTGCGCTCAATTACGAGCTTAAATAACATTTTTAAACAAAATCAAATTGATATTTTGATATAAATAATACACATGCATCCTACACTAATGTAATGTTTTGAAAAGTGACCAAATTTTGAGATAAACTTTTGAATTTTTGAACACTTTGATTTTGTACAACATTGTTGGTATGAAAAGTTCGAGCAGCGTGTGTTACCTTACAGCAAAGTTGCTAATCGATGATAAAATGTTCATGAATACTAAAGTATGTGCCCAACTCCAGAATGGCCCTTATGGTAAAGGGCCCACAGGCTAGCAGGGATTGCCTAGCATATGTGCAGCTCAACGCAAAACTATAGGACAGGTGTCATTCTTGTATATTAGACGAGTAGAGTACATATTATGTGCATATTTGGAGTGGGACATAATCATCTTATTCAAATGTTTTGGGATTGTTCATGGGCAACAGCACCCTTTATTGCAACCCAGGAGATAATGCAAGGTGTTCGAGTGTACAGCAAAAATACCGCAGAATATTTCTCCTGGGAATACCAATCGCCGAAGGGATGAACATTCCAAACGGCCTTGCATGTGTGTGTTCGCAATAACAGTAGCTAGAACCTAACCCACAGCCACCATAACGTGGTTTTAGTTGCGGTGATTTTCCGTCTCAGCATTTACTGTTTGAAACCGAGCTCATCAACCACTCTTTTGGCTTCTGTATAAATTGGTTGCATTGGCGTTACTTTTAAGTAGCCACTAGTTAATCTCTTGGGCGTTTTTCAGTCATTAATTGCTAACCGACTAACCCATGTATTTGCTGGACATTTTCCAGATTACATGGAGCCCGGTGATGCAGGAGATGCTGATCACGACATCACGCCGTCCCTAACTTTCACAACCACTTCGTCTTCGTGGATGAGGGAGGCAAATATGGATGCGGACATTGATTCCTGGTCTAGACACTCGCTTCTGAGACGATCGGAGTACTTTTTCAACATTTGGTATTACGCCGACCGCTTATTCAAGTAGTCGTTCGCGAACGACTCGGTACGCCCGCTTCTCGAAAACCCATTTTGAAATTCGAAATCTTGGCAATTTTTTGAAAGTACAGATTTCCAATTTCTAAATGGCCGTCCAGGAGCGAGCCCACACTTTCCATGGACCAAATGTGAGTGGTGTAAATTACGCGATAGTTACGGCGACTTATTTTTATCTTCGAGACAGTGCGGTCCGATGATGTTGGAAAAAGATGATTTTTTATAATTTTTTGTTGTTAAAGTCTGGGAACGACAAATTGGCCCCTGGCAGGTTTGCGGGGGCCGCTCGTTGATTTTATTTTTCTTTAACGATTGTGTAATTTATTGTTTTTAACTATGGCGACTGCGAACGTGCACTCAAGATGTAACTAATATGCCGACCAATGTCAGTGACGTTGGGGCGTGTTCCTAATGTAGGCAAGGCCGACAGAAGGGGCATTTATTTATCGTTTGTGGCAGACAGGAATCTACGAAGAATATTTTTTTGTTTCGGTGTTATTTTTCAGCGCGCTTTTTAATACTACTTAGCAATTACGAGGCGTTTGAGCTTGGCTGTTTCAACGTAATTCAACGCCAAATTTTCCGTTTGCAGTCGACGCCTGCCTCGCTTATTTGCCACCCAGAAGCTTGACCCCGATGACCTGGTCATCACCGAATTATTAGGTACGATCGCCATGGCACAAGGTGGTGCAATGGAAAAGCAGAAGCCATTTCGCCACTCGTGTCCATGCGATTCGAGCTTAGAGTAGTTTCTGGGCCGCATTTAATCGACAGCCGAAGGCGTGACATTTTGTGTTTTAGTGCACATCTATAACGTAAATTTTACGCGAATTGCTTGCTAATTATTTGCCGCCATTTTAATTCTGTACCGTCTTTGCCCCTTATTTATTCCCCTCGATTGTTCACCTGTTGGATACGCGTAAGTTGCGAGTAATTGGTAATATAAGTTGTGTCGTATAGCTCACGGCCTTATGGGCTGTTGAGGATTCTAATAAATGGAACTTCCCCATAGTATTTCTCGCTTAAAAACTTATTTTTAGGCGGTGACCTCAATTTTAGGCAATCACTGCGAGCACCGTTGCATGGTGTGATTGCTCGCCCACAGGGGCTGTCAGCAGTCGTGGAATTTCTGGGGCTTCATTGTAACAAATAATTCTCAAAAATTGACATATGATGTAGTATAAAACCCAGTAGAGCCCATCTGCTCTACTCAATTATTTGAATATATAATCGTGACTCGAGTTTAAACTGGATGCTTCGCTGTGCGATCCGACCAACGTGAGTACCTGGCCATGACACTAGAGATTCTTTGATTGATTCTTCAACACTTATTTTTTGCTTTCAGGGCTGATTTTTCCACCATCGCAGCCTCGTGGGCCGCTCAAAATCCTGTACGTGGACAACGACTCGGTGGCCCTGTCGTGGATTCGGCCCGAGGACGACGGCGGTGCAGACATAGAATGCTACGTGGTGCAAGCCAAGGAAGTCCACGATGGCGAGGACACTTTCATCTACCAGGTGTTCGACTCCTCCTCCACGACGCATCTGATGAGTAACCTGAAAACTGGGAGGATTTACCAGTTCAGGGTGTATGCCGAGAACGAGGCCGGAGTCAGCGACACTTTGATGAAGAAAACGCCTGTAAGAGTGAAAGCCAACATAGGTACGAGATTTCTCTTCCAAGTCAAAATTATTCAAAGTAGGGTGATGGATTCATGGATGTCATTGAACCTTGGAATCAGGTAAACCAGGACGACCCAGCAAGCCATGGCTTTTGGAAGAATCCAACGACGGCATTACCCTCGCTTGGCATTCTGCCTTGCAGGACGGTGGTACTCCCATCATTAACTACATCATTGAAAGAAGGGATGTGCTGTCTGATAACTGGGTGCTTGTCAACTTGGCCACTGTAACCGACACCCAGTACTGCCTGGGCAACCTCATTCCAGGCCTGGAATACGAGTTTCGGGTCAGCGCTGAAAACATCGCCGGGGTGGGCGAACCCAGTGTCAATTCGGAGCCCATTGCAATAAAATATCGAGAAAGTAAGAATGGCTGGCAACACTCCGGTATAAGCCCTGCTGTGTTAATTTAGGCTTCTCCTAACGGTTCTTAGGCTGGCAGTGATTGCCTGCAGTTGGGGCAAGCAAAACTAAGAAATATATTTTTAGTTGAGTTTGGTTTGGTTGGGATAGGTTATGTTAGGATAAAAAATGGCAAAAAAATAAATACATCCAAAATGGATAAATTCGGACAGCTAAGACCAGTGTCATTCTTGTCTACCAGACAAGTAACGCCCCGGGGCATATATCACAGTTAATCGAATGCCTTACTTTCTATTTTGTTATTCTTGTGATACACGCACTTAACTATTATCTACTGTTCATCCTAATGAAATAGTCTTCCAGTCGCCAAATTTCATCGAGGAGCTTAAGGATCAAGTTCTGATTGAAGGGCAAAAGGCGACATTCGAGGTTATAGCCACTGGCAATCCAACACCTGAAATTACCTGGTGAGGATCGGTTGTCTTCAATATCAGTTGAAAGTGCACATCAATTATGTTGATTTCTCCACGATCAATGCAAAGCATACCTGCAACGAACAAGCATTTCTGAAACATTTATTTGGTTATCTTACAAACATTGGTTATGCCCATTGATCCTGTTGAATGTCAAGGAAAACAAAAGTAATACTAGTTTATGGGCCAGGTATCGCAATGGACTCAAAATTTGGGATGGTCGAAAAAACACGATTGTATCGGAAGGTGGTAACAGTGTCTTGACATTTCCGGCAGTCGGATGGGACTGTGAAGGCGTCGTTGAGTGTGAAGCCGAAAACAGAGCTGGCATGGCTGTTTCTGCAGCACGGCTCATTGTGGAAGGTACGGCAGCACCTTGTATTGTCAAAATATAGTTACATTTGATAACCAATCAAATATTTTATTGTAAATTTGTTACAGTTTTTTAATTCCGTATCTTTATTGATGATTTCAACAGCACCTCCAAAGATGTCCATCCCGAGCCATTACGATGATGGCCTTCTGTTCGACCGTGGTGAAACTGCCCGCATTAAGGTCACTTTGCAAGGCAGGCCCTTGCCGTTTATCACGTGGGTTTTCAACGATGTCATCTTGGAAGGTAGTGCGAGGCATTCCATGGAACTTTACGACGATAAGTTGGTGCTTAGCATTTGCGATATTCGAAAACGTGACTCTGGGAACTACTGCCTGGCAGCGGTCAACCGCCATGGCCAGGATTCTGTCTCTTTTGACCTAACCGTCAATGGTGAGTCTCCTAAAGTCCCTAAAAGCCTAAATAATCACTTCCTATTGCAGCTATTTCTAAACAGAACTTTTTGTTATGTGTTTGTAGATGTTCCAGACGCACCGAGCGCACCGTCTGCGAGAGACGCTGACTCTGGTTCTGTTGAACTGAAATGGGAGGCACCAGCTAATGATGGGGGCAGCCGAATTACTGAATTCAGCGTTTACCAATCCAAAGTAAGGTCATCTTTATTCAGATTTGAACGCAAACTGAGATTTAACTGCTGAATTGATCGTTTCAGGACCATGCAACGTCTTGGGATTGCGTGTCTACCGTTCGGAGTACCAATTGTGAGATCGATGCCCTGGATCCTGGACATAAGTACTCTTTCAGAATTTTGGCTCGAAATATTTTTGGGGACAGCGAAATGAGCGATCCTTGCAATATTTTCGTTCACGAAGATTCCAGGTAAATATGGGTTGGTTATCGTGAGGATGCCTGCGACGTGAAATTAGCGCATCAGTCCATGGTAAAATCCATGGTAAAAAAAAGTATGTCTGAAGATATTTTCGTGTTTCCAGAATTGAAGAAATTCTTGACAAAACTGTAACACAAACCAGCTGTAACTCTACCATGGGCCTGGAAGTGTCTGACGATGTGATGCTCACTTCTATCGGTCAACTAGAGGAAGAATGTGAAGATCAGCTAACTTGGATCAACGTTGATAAAACATCTTTCCAGGAAACTTAAACATGATTACATGTTATGGTTTGTTTAAAAAATATATGCCTAGTTCTCCTGTTTCCATGGTCACGAAGGTAAGTTTAATGAATTTTCGTGAAATGAAGATGTGCATGTCATAAAACAACTGTCATTGCTATCGTTGAATAACCTTTTCGACCATCGAAAAATACCTCTTATTATTGCACCATATATTGTCTGTTCTACTGTATCACTATTCGAGTAATTTGTCAAATTGGTAAGAAATCGTCTATTTGCAGAAGGATATCGATGATTAAGCAACCTCTTAACTAGGCCGCCAATTTGACAGATTTATTTCCCAGATTTATTTCCCATTATATGTTTGGCAAAGACTAGTAACCCATTTCTTTAATTAAATGTGTGACTAATCGTTTCAAATTCTTTTAATTCCAGATCATATTTTAATAGTATTAATCCAAGTTCCTCCATTATCATTTTCCTCCATTTCGACCAAGAAATAGAGTACGAAATGTTTTGGGGACAAGGTCTAGAATACAAAAATATTTTAGTAAAATTAATCCAAGTTCCCCCATTATCATTTTCCTCCATTTTAACCAAGAAATAGGGTACGAAATGTCTTCTTTATTAATTAAAAATTGGGAAGTACAGTCTGGAATAGGTCCAATCCATAAATATGACGATCTACAGTGATGCCCCAATTTGCAATTGATTATAGGGCATCGGAGGAATCATAATTTAGTCATTAATTCGACCACAACCTATACAGTACCTCAAAAAAAAACCTTACTTGTTCCGTCAAATTTTATTTACAACTTAATCTATTTTATTATAGATTTTGGGAATCGTTTCGCGGTTCCTATAATTGACTTTATTTTTGGATGTTACCAAAGCAATGTATTTTCAGTATTAAAAGTGCGCTGTAGTTTTCAATGGAGACAGGAGTGTTTATTTAATTGTTATTCTCTGGTAGTTTTTTTAAGGAGGTGTTCTTTCGTTATAATAAAGAGGAGAATAATCAAGATCTGAATTGGCGGAATTTGCCGCATCCTTTACGCAAGTACTGTTATTCTTTGATTAAATTGCCAAATAGCCTCGCACCGGGCCAAAAGCATTTTCCATTTTAAAAAATGGGAGTATTTCAACTCTGAACTGACCATTGAGCCAATCACCTGCCTCATATCAGCGTTATGGAAATTTTTAATTAGCGCCAGAAACCTTGGAATCATTGGGCCAAACGAAGCTGAAGGCCAGTGAATACCACAAACGGGCCAATTGCGTAACGCTACAAAGTCGAAAATTGTGTCTAGAAGAAATTTTAAGCAGTTTTATTAACACGTATCGTCAAGACTACAAATGTGCTGGTGTAGGTGTTCGTTCTTGCGCTGGATGTCATCAAATAGGCGTAAGGTAGGATCGCTTGATTTCATTTTAAACGACAAGAAATAGGGTACGAAATGCCTTTTTATTAACTCAAAATCGGGAATTACAGTCTGGATCGAATAGGTCCGATTCATACGTGTAAATATCACGATCTACAATGATTCCTCAATTTACTATTGATTATAGGGCATCGGAGAAATTAATTTATAGTCATTGATTCGATCACAACCTAAATACATGTACATGTACCGTACCTCAAAGAAACCCCTTAATTGTTTCTTCAAATTTATATTTTTGGACTGCTACGTGGACATAAAAACGTTAAATGTTCAAGTCACTGTATAGTCGTCTCGGCAAAAGAACGAAAATTTGTATAGCCAATCAAGAGAGATTCAGCTTATCGATGTACTGTTTCAGGAGTTCAGCTGTAAAAGGAAAATGGCTGACATGCTCGATATACATTGTACATTACAGGATGGACGAATCGCAAACAGTAAATTGCACCCTAAATGTACATGTATATTGGTCTGAACGACGCCATTTTTTTTTTGTTCTTTTGCTGGGACAACTACATGTATATCTAGGGTTAGGTTAAACAAAAAAGCACCAAGATTGGCCAACAGAAATGTAAATGTATGTAATTCCAAAAGCAGCTACATGGATGCCAGTATGTGATGCACAGCTTTGACATAAATGTACATGTACATGTAATGATGGGTGGTAACATCATCCAAAATCTGCAAGGGATTTTTGAAAAGCTCTCTGGCATGGAGGTGGTGCATATTTGAAAACATTCACTATTTCTTCCGACTAATTCCAACTCTACTGGGGCAATGATACAGGGTGACCGCAAAACGTTAAACTGCATGCAAATCAAAAATAATTACATGTACATGTACATACCTCATTAGAATTGCAGAAAATTCAATTGACTACTTCGTCATAAATGAAGTCTTTAAAGATTGCATTTTTATTTATTATATTGGTAATGGTAATAATCTAATTTTCACCGATTTGGCATGCCCCTCAATACAACAGACGTCAGTAGACTACGCAGTAGGTCGCAGGTTCCGTTACTCAAGTCCTGCCTCAAGAATGATTTTTTTTACAAGTTTGCATAAAGAAAAAATCTGCGATTAGATAATTCATCAAGGGCAAATGAGCTTAACGTTTTTTACTATTATTGACACCAGTTTTTTATGGCTGCGTAAATTGCGCTGCTTTAGAGCGACTTTTGCCAACAAATATTTTGGCAAGGGCTAAAAAAGTTCGGAATGTAATCCCAAAGTTGCACTCGAGAGTGAATGCGTAAAGCTCAAGGCGAGCTGTGCACAGGGATACAAATTTAGGCCAAGAAATTTCAAGGCTTATTCTTAGGAGACTTTTCCGCATTAAGTCGAAAGGATTTACTCGAGTCAAGTGTACGGATCGAACTCAAGTAGCGCGGGTGAACTCCGACCGAGATCGCGGCCTGGAATGGGCCAGATAGTGACCTTTGGTGACCCCTCTTGGATTTCCTGCTAAGAGCGAATTTGGGGAAAACCTAGTGCAGGTGAATATGCTCGGATATTAAATACCTTTCGTCCTACATAACATACTGACGTTTAATTGAATGCATCAAAATCATTTGTGCTAAAAGATGCTTGTGTCGTTTTCCAAAAGTTTTTCATATACAGACTATGCTACATGTCGGTATTTTTAGCTTGCCTAATTCGCAACACTTCCAATGTGTTTCCTTTCATTAGTTTATTATCGGATTTTGTCAACTAGGAATCTGTAGGCTTTTAGTTAGTGGGTGGTTAAAAGATAACGTTAAAAAAATATACAGCATGCACGGGTGTAAAGGATTAACACATAATTTCCTGTCAACTGTTTCCTGTCAACGGAGACTGTAACAGTGTAAGTTTGGGATGTAAGATGTCAGAGCTTGTCATTCCAATCCACTTAATGAACAACAAGCTCAACACGACCTGGTAATATTGGTCGTATTTCCTACATTTCATTAGGAATTCCAAAGAAGACTTCAATGTGTTCTTTGAATGCGCAATTCAAAAGGGTCTAAGGATAACCAAAAGTAAAGATTAGTTACTGCATGCAGCACGATCTATGAACCTTGCCTATAAATATTCAAAAGAGAACCTCAATAATATTGCTTCCGCCATACTCAATGCGAGCCATATGAATGATATGAACGTTACTTAAAGCCTTATGGCCAGTGTGACAAACTTGTGTTCATTATCTCACAATTTGATACATGGATCCTATTGAATGGCGAGTCTTCAATGCCACATGGCATATCTTTGCTGATGGTAGGGAACCGAGCTGAACTGAATCTATTGACGTGTAAGAATTCCAGCAGTTTTGGTTGTTTATTTTTGATAGTTTCTGTGATCCTCCCTAAAGGATACTTGGGAAATTAGGTCGACTATATCGCACCTGAAGCGGTTAACTTGACGGTGGTAGCCAGAAATGAATTATAAAAGGAACCCATCACAAATCCATTCTTTTGTAAATAAACAAAACGCGTTTAAGGTGTGTAAACAGGCCGGGAAACCTAAACTAAGTTTCAAGACCGTTTTCTTCCTGCCGCCCTTCAGCCCTTGCTCCAGTATTAGCCATTCATTGAACTCAAGGTTGGGCTAATAATAGGGTTCCGAAGATTTCATCAAGACCCTGGTAGAAGGTTCTGACATTTCTTGTAACGTTCAATGCTGACTGGAACACGTAATGAGCACATAGCTGGCATGCCGTTACTTATAATCCCGGTTGTAATGTATATCGATGTGCCGGAGATGTCTGGAGGTATTCCAGGAGCTTGCACCTGGTTGTTTTTGTGCTTCGTGTCATTTTGACTAGGGCTGATCTAGAATTCTCACCAGGAATATGCGAGAGTATGTCATGCGAGGAGGGAGTGGGGATGGGGCAGGATTTCCGATGTGTCCTATATAGTTTTTAGCAAGTTTAGTAAATATAAAAAGATGCATATAATTGGTGATCATATATTAAAAAATTGAAAAACTATTATTTACATGTACATGGACCAACTTTTGGACCCTACTTTCTCTAAAAACTACCCTAAACTCTTAATTGGCGAGTTGGTCACATGATTCTAGTATCCAATTTGAGTTTTCCTATATAGGACTAAATTCATGAACCAAAAAACTAATTTTTCCAACGTGTTCCATACTTTGTCCTTCAAATTTTCGAGTTTTTGTTAAATTAATAATTCAATATGTGGTTACAATTTTATGACTATCCGGTATTTTTACACACCGAGCGGTTTTACAATGTTCCAAATAACACTAATGTTTATTGTAGCTTGCAGTCCCATCAGCAAAAAATATTCCGAAAATATTCAAATATATTGCAATTATTTCGCCATAAATTTTAAAAAAGTGCCATTAATGGTAAAATAATTGCAATTTATTTGAATATTTTCGGAATATTTGTTGCTGGGGTGTGATTGAAATCGACCATGTTTTCTTCATAAAAGTTAAGTTATCCAATTTGATTTCCCTCAGTAAATATTGGTTTGCATAATTTTCATATATCGATCAACCAGTACAAACTGAGTTCCTCTAAGACGTCTTGGTCCGTTGTACATACTGTATAAAATCAAAAGCATCGTGGTTTATCCACCAGACTAAGCACCAGTGAATGTTATTTTGGATAACCCTTTGATAACATCTCGACAGCACGACTGTATATGCTACAATGCAACAGGAAGTACATTGATTTGGCCTGGTGCCTTAGTCTGTTGACTAGACCTGATTTTCTTGGCGCCCTCAGCCCTTTTTCTGTTCCATCTCAAATTTTTTCCTGCGCTGTATTGGTGTGTTTGGTCACAGTTTGTAAAAAAGTATTCGCTGTTGGAATTCAGCCATCTTGCTGCTAAAGATAGAGCCTTCGAGTCCGTAATCTAGTTTCTCGAACGCACGGGCCAAGAAGTACGCACGCAGCCCAATTTGGATTCATCTCAATCAGAAGTACTCATTAGAATTATGATATCCGTAGACTTCAGAGTTTTGAAATGTCAACATCCTTGACCATGATGCTGACCATGCACTTGCAGGTTCCTGCTTCTCGAGTTGAGCATTTCTTTAACAATGATTATCGTTGAATTCTTTTGTGCATCGCTCTTTCCTGGTTGTTAACCTGCTGTCTAATGTATAATCAAGTTCAGTGCGATTGGGACTAGATAATTAATAGACGGTGAGATTCGATTAGAACATTGGAAGACGAATTTTTGCAATTTCTTCACAAATTGGCAAATTGTAAATTTGTTTTATTTCACTCAGTAAAACCTGAAATTGGAATACAACCCCCTATAATTATCTTAACCATAGCATACCCTTGCTTCGGTGGTTACACAGTTCAACAGATGAAATTTGTTTGGAGCAACATTGGTTTAGAAATTATGATCCTGCCAATCTCGAGAAGATATGGTGCTTCATAATGCTTAATTTTTGGAATATTAGAAATCAAATAGGAACTTGACAATTTTTGAATTGTGCAACAACTGAAGGGGGGGGGATGCGATACATGTATGTGCATTGATACAGCTATATTTCAAACATAATTTCTTACGTAATAAGTTAATATTTCAAAGCACGTCATATTTGAAATAATATTTCCGCAAAAAACGTTTTGCAAACGTTCAAGTTCAATGGCAAGATGATCGTCCAGACTTGCTTAAAAATATCTCGTATGCCCCCCAGTGTTGCTGTCAATACATGTATTTCGATACTGACAGTAGCTGGCCAAAATTTCGGGTAATGGTCAAAAATCAGAATGGAACATCAATCCATCAGTACTGAACCCCTCACCGCATTTGTTGCGGTGAAAGAAAGAAGTAAATTGCAAATATTTTCTCATAACAACAAATATTGTTTAGAAACCAGAGTATTGTAAACTCGCAGATCTTCTGATAACGTCAGTTTAATCTAAAAATGCTGCAATTGCTTCGCAATCTGCATCTTGTCATATATCAACACATAATTCCATATTTCCGGAATACTTTTTTTTCATAATTATCCGATATTCGTTATCCTCGATTCTGACTTTCTTAAATGCTTGTCTGGAGTCAATATTGATAGTTTTAAATTGTTCAGAAGCTGCGTTGCTTGAATGCAGACGCCCTGTCCCATATATCCTGTGGATGCTTCGATCCCGGCTCTGGATGGGTCCTGTTATGTTTTATTTGATCGTTATTTTTAGCCCTCACGTCTTTCGGTTTATTTTCGTCTCGACTTTGCAAATGAATGATCTCATCGTCAGTCCAAAGCAACTGGCAAATGCTCGCCCTCATTGGTTGGCCATTTTGAATTCGGGAGGCTCGTGGCCTGGGTTTATCATGAGGAGTCAGTAGTGCCCTTTTCTGTCATCGGCTTTGGAATAATAATGAAGACTTGTGACGTCAGGACGCCCAGTGTTACAGGTACATGTACTGACGGGGGCTCGAATTGGTACCTGGAGAAAAATGAGGCGTTCTTGGCAGCTGACGAGCAATAATCAGCTGGAGCCATAGTGTTTGAATGTAGCAGCCACATCAAAGTAAAAATAACAATATGCGCACTATCCGTCATTATACGTTTCCGTTTATGTTGGAAATGCGTTCAACTTTGCTTTGCGTTAAAAAAGTTTGCATGCCACAAAATGTCATATCATGGCGCCAAAGTTGTTTCTTAGAGAAGTATTCCTGGATTTATCGTTTGGCAACGTCGCAATATCCTGGTACAAGTCTGTCTGTCACGTATTTACCACAATTTAAGGTGTTCTAATATCGAAAGATTCGCGAGATGACAATGTGGGTGTAGAATCTTGTGTAAAACAGTGCTGATGATTATCAAAATTCCAAAATTATTAGCAACCAATGGGCTGGGTTTCAAACTGCGCAACTTGACACAAGGCATTTCAATTTGACAATAGCTGACAATTATACAGGGTGAACCAGAGTTACTTGGAAAGCCCATTTCTATCTTATAACCGAAATGCAAATTGAAGTTGATTTATACATGTAGGTTAATTGACCATATGCAATCCAATGATATTGACCTTGAGCTTGTAAAAAGAATTATCTTTAAAATAAATTCCAAGTTCTTAACTGTTGCGCAAAAAACCCAAGTCATATTTATAAAGTTGTATAGAGCATACTCAGATTGGTATAAACGCGCTTTATTTAATTTTTTGCAATCAAGAACAGAACCGGAAAAATAAAAACCTCATTTATGGGAAGGTTGCATGTGGAGCATGGCATGTTGAACCAAATGGTTTGCATTTGTCAAATTTACCTCCTGTGACTATTTTTTTCTGATATTTTGACTATATAGCATGTGCACTGGCTTACATGTTAGATACATATGTAGCCTTCCATAATGCGATTACAATGTCCTGGAGAAATGGCGCATGGCATTGGAGCTCCAAGGGTAGCTCTTCAGTTTTCCAGATATGGATTTTTTTGGCATTTGTATATTCTTCCGAGAAATGAACTGGATATATTTTCAGACTAATTTGAGTATGCTCTAAAATTTTCTAAATACGACCTGGGTTGTTCGATAACCGTTTTGAATTTGGAAATGAGATGACCTTGTAAATCAAATCCCCAAGTCAAGATTCGCCTGACCATTGGATTCCCCATCATTCAAAATCTATCTGCAACTTTAATTAAAATTTTATGTCAATCCATGTCATCATGACATGACTCACATGAGGTTTCCATTACACTTGGAATTACACTTGATTAATATACCTGAAAACCTCAACTCCTCAAGGCTATACCTCAGCTTCATCAACACTTCGCACTCCTCATTTTCTATGGAAATAGATACAAGTAATATCTTGCTTTACACTTAATTGTTGTCCCGTTTTTTAATGCAGATGCTGAGGAAGGCGAACACAGCACCATGACCAAAATAATTGCCAACGATGGGGACAAGGCAGTCCGCCTGGTAGCTGAATTTCGTGCCTGGCCACAAATAGTTGTGAAGTGGTAAGCAATCATACAGACATTTTTTATTAACAAATATTCAAATATATAAGTTTCTATTTTGTTGTTGGCTCTATCTACATCGAAACATTACATTTGATGACAGGCATTGACGAGGGAATCCTTTTTGATGGCACTTTTAAAATTAAATTTCTTCATATTAGTTTATTTATTTATTGTATTTCTAATAATATGACTGATGTGAGCCGGAATATTGTTTTTAGAGGAATTCTTACATGCGGGACCATGCCAATTTTGTTTCATACAAAATACGGGCACTTAAATGGAGATTCGCCAAGTTGCAAATGTTAATGAGTTCATCCACGAGACACGCTTTCATTTCTCAACCAAATAAGATTTGGAGAAAAGGTAGCGAACCTACCCAAACTCGTATTGCCAAAACGTAAAATGTAATTGTTGTCATTTCAACACAAAAATTAACTGCATGTGTATTGCTCCTAATAGCGTAATTAGCGCAAACCTTTGGTAAAATGTAGTAGCAATGAAACCCAGTTTATGACTGTTAGTACAGAAAATTACCACTATATACCGAGATTTATTTATTATTGCACATTTTGCAATCCATTAGACACAACTGTGCACAATATCGAATTAATGTCGAGTAATAGCGCTATTAGGATATTCAACTCAAGCAATATGGGCTACAGACCAAAATGTAAAATTTATTAGGTTTTCAAAAAAATCCTATTCTACTTTGGGACGGGATCTTGTATTTCACTTCGGATTGAAAGCATGCAGCTTGAACCTGTAGTAAACAGGCCTTTGAAAGTTATTTATATCGTCATAAATTGAGATGTTGAGTTGGATTGCTTCCAGGGTAACTTGGCGTGAATTTTCAATTGCTGCGGTCACTAATGTGTTTATAGTCTGATGATGATGATTTCAATCACGTTTTATAAATAGTGGAAGTGCGCACATATGAAGCGATATTTAGAAGAAATTTAACGTTGTGCGACATGCAAATGACGTATTTACACCCGACGAACTTTTTATGACTGTTTTGATACGGCTCAACGAACGTTTGTTTTGGCTCATTTGCTTTATGCAATTTGCTGTTGCTCAGGCTTATGTTGGAAGCATCTTAAACATGTCAGTGTAGATGGTGCGTGAATGCACTGTTGTTTCAAAAGAGCCCATGCCCCACCTTATGCAATGAGGTTAAAATAATTAATTGATTACCAGTATTCAACTATATTTTTGTTCAAAACAATGGACCCGCATAAACACTTGGTTCTGATATCAACATCCCCCACAGTTCGTATGCTGGCAGTGGTTGCCGAGCTGTTAGGGGCAGCTAGATAAAAAAATTGCATTTTAAGTAACTTTCTGTGTATTCACCAGCAGTTTAGGTTAAGTTATTCACAAAACCACAAAAATAATCAATTTCTGCAGCTTATGACAACTGTCAATCTGGGTACTACAGTAGATAATGCCACTATCAGTGGAGCTGGAATATAACTGTTTTGTGCACATGTTTAACATAAGCTTACATGCATATGGGAAACGAATCAGCTTCCACTATACTTATCATTCAGTGGATCTCCAATTATATTTGGAAGTCTAGTAAAACTTGCGTATTTGTTATTTGCCTTTGAGGCATTGCACCCATAAATTCCACACCACCACCATGTATTTGTTATTAATTTTTCGAAGGTACAAGGAGAATCGCGAGCTTCAAAATGGTTCCAAATATGGATCAGTTTATGAAAACAGCGTGGCCGAGCTGGTAATTAAGGATATTGTAAAACACGATGCTGGTTCTTACACGGTGGTGGCTTCTAGTCCCTTCGGGGAGGCCTTGCTCAGTGCAGACCTCATTGTTGAAGGTAAATAAATTTCTTCGCTTTTTCTGATCAGTTTTGTAACAATAACATTTCTGAAATGTTCGCTCGCTTCCTTGGCAGATGCTTCTGCTGTACCCAAAAATGGCAACACGCATTTGCTGCCGTCCATCTTGGTCCAACCACTTTCTGATCAGATGATCAGGGTTGGAAAGAAAGCAAGATTTACAGTGGCAGGTGGGTGACTTTTTATACGCTGTTGCCATACTTTCTTGACAAACGGAACCATCGAGGACATAGTGTCCTATGCTCAACATTGTGGTTTATTTTCCATGAAATTTATTTTAGCATCTTTTCCACCTGAACCACAAGTAAACTGGTATAAAGGCAAAGAAAGATTTGGGGACAGCGATAGGTTTCAGATCTCCAAACAAGGAGGGGTCTGCTCCCTGGACATCATGATGGTGGAACCATCGGATGATGGCATCTGGAAATGTGAAATCATCACCAGTTTTGGCTACGCTGTTTCCCTGGCAAACTTGCACGCTATTGGTAAATGTGGACATTCAACCCAACTAAATATTTTGACTGATTGTAATAGTTACGTTGCTATTGTACCTACCTGTAACATACTAATCGTTGTTGCATAGTTCCAAAAGGATACCGGAAACCCGAGTTCCTGGAAGGTTTGAAAGCGTTGCTGACAGAACAGGGCACTGTGTCGTTGGAATGTAAAGTGGTCGGAGTCCCAACCCCGCTACTGCGATGGTTTGCACATTCCTGAGGTTTACTACTTTTGCGATATAGGATATGCTTCCTTGTGAGTGATTTTGATTCAACAACTCACAGGTTTAAGGACGGTAAAGAGATTAAGGCTGGAGACATGTTCAACCTAAGGATGCAAGGAAACGATGAAAGCTCATTGGGAACTTACACTTGTGTTGCCATCAACTGCATGGGCAAAGCTGTGTCTTCAGCTCAAGTCACGGTGATGGAAAAGACAGGTTAGACTAGACAATATCGAATTTTAAATTTATTTTAAATGTCGAAATTCTAACTGGCTTTGTTTTTTGCGATATTTTTAGAAGATAAACTTAAACCCAAAGTGAAAGTCGAAGAGTAAGTACAAGCTCTGGGCAGTTAAGTGATGTATTTGCTACAGGTTTCGTAAGCATTTATATTTCATTTCAGTCCAGTTCCTCTTTTCCTTGAAAACTTAGACGATAAAACGATTAAAGTTGGCGAAAGCTTGAGGTTTACAGTAAGAGGTATTGTATATGATTTAAATATGTTTCGAAAAACAACAACAATATTACAATTTCAAATTACATGGTTTACCATTACATACTGCCAAATATGACATTTTAAGGATAGCGGCTTAATTTAAAATAAACTTAGTCAGGCAGTGTCAATTTTACAAATTAATTGTCACAGCAAATGATAATTGTTATTCCTAGTGCGTACACCTCCGTCAGTCCAGGTTCATTGGTACAACGAAGAAGAGGAAGTTGAAGCTGGAGAAAAGTTCCACCTATCGCAAGTCGATGATGGAATTTTTCACCTTGATGTCATTCCTGTAGAAATAACAGACAAAGGAGAATGGCGATGTGTAGCATATAACCAGTATGGAAAAACAGCATCGACGTGCAATCTCACGTTAACAGGTGAGCCCAATTTCCATCATTTTGTCTCGATTTTTTTTCTTCTTTGTTGAATTTTATTATGTTGCTCGTCTCATTGAAGTTCCAAAAAATTATCGAAGTCCGGAATTTGTTGAAGATCTTCAAGCAATCTTCACCGACGATGGACTCGTGTCTTTCGAATGCAAAGTGGTTGGGGTTCCCACACCTATTCTTAGATGGTAATGTAGTGATGATACATTGCTTATTATATTTAAACGAGAAATAAAAGATGCAGTCGAGAAATAATAATATGCACTATTTTATTGAATCATCCACACCAACCTAAATTTAATTTTTGATTTTTTCGCATTTTACGGTGCATGTTGCATAATCATTGATGATTTTGTATTGACCATTTATTCAATTATTTAGGTACAAGGATGGGCTGGAATTGAAACCTGGTGACGTTCATCAACTGTCTGGAACAAATTCGTTAGGCAGCTATTCTTGTGTCGCCAAGAATTGCATGGGGTTAGCCTCGAGCTTGGCCGAATTAACTCTCGAAGACATTTATGGTTAGCTGCTGTACTGTTTAAAAAAAGATTTGATGTAGACGAGCTATCTTTAATGTTCCAACGCATTCTTTTTTATAAATAGGTGCGAAAGAGAGAAGAAAACCTCCTGCTAAGCATCCTCCCCGATTCACTCAGCATTTGAAAGATGAAATTGCAGTCATCGGGGATCCTTTTAGATTCACCATATCAGGTACTTGAAACCTTCCATTAACCAAACATTTAAAAACATGTGGTGGATACTAGAAGGATGCCATTGTGACAAACACATTCTTTTCTCGCCATGATAGTAACTTGTCCACCTGTTCCTGAAATAACTTGGTACAAGGATAATATACGAGTGGAAGAAGTTGTTCGTTATCACTTGCGTCGAGAAAGAAATGGTATTTATCATCTCGACGTCGACATGCTGGAGATTGCTGACCAAGGATCGTGGAAGTGTTTGGCTGTCAACGATTATGGCCATAGTCTGACCCAATGTGGCCTCAAAGTAATAGGTAATGCTTCTATGATTAATACAGAGAGCATTGTCGATATATTTTTCAACCTGATAATATCTTTTCTTTTAAAGTTCCAAAGCAATATAAAAAGCCGAAATTCATCGAAAACTTGAGAGCTGTGTTGTCCGAAGAAGGCACGGTGTCCCTCGAATGTAAAGTTGTTGGAGTGCCTCAACCAACTTTAAAATGGTAGGCTTGTCTAATGTTATCGTTGGGTTATTTTTATTTACTCGAATTAGAATGGCGACAATTGTTTATCGCCTACTTAGGTACAAGGATGGCATCGAACTAAAAGCTGGGGATATCTATAAAATTGTGTCAGGAGAGGGAGGTACGAGCTCTTTAGGAACTTACACCTGCGAAGCACGGAACTGTATGGGACTAGCTTCTAGCACGGCAGCTCTACTGGCGTTCGATGGTAAGTTACACGAAACTAAATTAATAAATTGGGATCGATATAGTCTTTTAATTTCGACAACTAATCAAACGTTTGGTGAGTCAATTATCAATGACGATTCAAAAAAGAAATGTCTAAGCAATCGTAGGTTCATGGACGGAAAGTTGTCCAAGAACTATCATTTCATTAACATGAAAATAGTTAGCAAGATAATAAGGAATGAGCATTGAAATTTAAGACTTATGTTCGAGCATAAACTTCGAGTGGGCTTCTTTGAAGGTGCAGATTTCCATGTCAATGCATGTTGATGCAGGTTTCATGTAAACGTAGTGAGTGATTGCCTGGCGGTTAGGGGCAGCTCGATAGAAAGTTACATTGCTACACTTACATAACAATTTAAAAAATATAAAAAGGATTAATTCCAACAGCTAGAATAAGTGTCATTCTTGTATACTAGACAAGTAGAATTGATAGATCAATATGTTCTGCTCATGTGGAGCAGAGGCTATATGCATAGTACCACAAAATATTTTATTGTTATATATACATTTTAGTTAGTTTTCGTTTTACACTGAAAACGTATAATCAAACATTAGCTTGCAGATAAGTATTTGAGGGATCGATTAAGAGCCGATGCCTACCAGCACGAACTTTCTAAGATGCAGGTTTCATGGAAATGTAGTGAGTGATTGCCTGGCGGTTAGGGGCAGCTGGATAGAAAGTTACATTGCAACAGTTACATAACAACTTAAAAAATATATAAAAAGGATTAATTCGGACAGCTAGAACAAGTGTCATTCTTGAATACTAGACAAGTAGAATTGATATATTAATATGTTCTGTTAGTGTGGAGCAGAGGCTATATGCATGGTACCACAAAATGTTCTATTGTTATATACATTTTTAGTTAGTTTCGTTTTCCACCGAAAACGTATAATCAAACATTGGCTTGCAGATAAGTATTTGAGTGATCGACTAAGAGCCGATGCCTACCAGCACGAACTTTCCACGATCGAAGAAAGGTCAGAGTTCTCCACATACGGAACTCCCAGTCTTATGGACAATTGGGACGAATCGAAAGCCGACATGGAGTTTTCCATCTACGAAACTCCAGACATTACCGAAGACGAAGCCCGGCAAATCATCGAGATGTTTGCCGATGAAGTATCCGAATACGTGTCCACCAAAGAGGCTCCGGAATTGCCGCCCTTGCGCTTCATCAAGGAATCCGCCATGGTGGGCAACATCTTAATGGAGGCCATCATCATCGATGTGCCCATTGAGTGCTGCTCGAGAGTGGAAGACTTGTCCCAAAAGACACCCATTGAAAACTTGGCTACCGAAGCAGACATTGCCGACATGTCAATAATGGACCCTGTTGTGGTGGACCTGCCTTACGACTACTCGGAGGCTGCATCCCTTCATGAATTGCGAATTGACTTCTCTGAAGAGGGTGAAGTTGTCATCAAAGATGCGTCCATGAAAGAAGCTGTCATCGTTGAGGCCCAAGTGCCATTAACAGCCCAGGAGACGAGCATCGATGGAATTTCGATGGAAAAGTTGACAGCGAAGGCAGTTCCCATTGAGAAATCCATCTTGCAGCCTCTGGTAGTGACAGCTCCAGAACAACTTCAAGCTGCCGAGGACAACGCGATGGACAAGGCAGATTCCGAGCACGTTGCCATTGAAGTGCAAATGAGGGATGGCATGGAGTCCGCAATAATTGCTGCTGATATTCCTCCGGTGCTGTTCGATGAGCAAGACCCAATCGAAGCCAACATGCTGGAGGCATCATCAGACCAGTTTCAACAACTGCTGCAAGCTGATGACACCAATGTCCAGCGTCCAACGACTGTAGATCAAGGCGAAGCGATTTCGGAGGACATCACACCATCGGAGAACCTTGGCACTGAAGCAGACGTCGAAAGTATTGCATCGCTGGAGGAGTTTGCTTCTGACTACGTCAATGGGTTCAATGATGAGGCTGTGGATGAGGAATATTTCCCAGGTCTCGTGCCAGTCTTGAATACTGGGGAGGGCTTGGAATTCGATGTTGAAATTCAGCAAATCCAAGAAGCTGAAAGAGCCACTCCTAACTGGGAATCTGCATTGGAAGGTCATCCCATGGAGACCGACCTGGCTGCTGCCACGCCCACGCCTACACCAGACATCCAAAGAGTGTTAGAATTGGAAAATGGCGGTGGTGCACCTTCCGTAACTCCGCAACCCGAAGACAGTGTTTGGCCAGTTGCCACTTCGTCGAAAGTCAATGAGCCAGGACTGCTCGCCGAACTGGCCAGCACTGTCTTGCAGAGAGCGGCTGAAGGCATAATGACCACAGCAGTGATTGCAGAATCCCTCGTTGCAGCAGCAGCCAACATGATCCTTCCTCCTGAAGAGCGACAAGGAATCAGCAGAGACAGTTTCGAGGAACAGGCCTTCGCTCTAGAAGCGAACACTGCTGAGCAAGAACTCGCTCAGATTGAGCAGCAATCCCTGATGGACCAAGAATCTGCCTCGAAAATTAGCGCTGCAGAGATGGGATCGGCTCAAGAGTTTATTGAAGAAGCAGTGCGAGGAATTGGGGAAATGCAGACAGTTATTGCACATTCCTCCGAAATTGGTATGGAATCTGAAAATGTGGTTGGTGAATTTGTTCATGAAATACCTGCTCAAGCTGATGTTATTGAAGTGAGCCCAGTTCTCCCATTGGAGGTTTACAGTCCAGAGGAAGCCTCGCCATCTGAAGTAATAAGTCTTGAAGATGTCGCTGTGGAGAAAGCAAGCGTGCAGCTGAAGGAGGCTGAAGCACTCATTCACCAAGAGCCAGACAGGGTGGAAAATTTGGAATCCTTGCCAGAAAAGGATTTTCAGCACGATTCGGCAGTTATGCTTCAGGAACCTGTTGATGCCATTGTTACCGAAGTGCAGTCGGGAAATGCTGAGGAGGAGTCTCTTCAAATTGCCCAAGACGTTCCTTCCATTGAAGCTCTTTCATCGGAATCGGTGACCCAACGTCACCTGGTGGTCAGGTCGGTTTCTCTCCAAGAAAGCATAACTGCCGAAGAATCTCTGGACGATATCGCCGCGGCGGATCTGAAACTTGCAACTGCGACTTTGCTGGATTCATCGCTCCAGAACATTTGCGTAGAAGCCCCAGCTGCTGTCATGATTGATTTGGGACTGAAGGATGAGAAGTTGAGCCACATCGTTGAGGAGGATGAGTCAGAAGCTCAAAAAACTGAAAGTTTGTCAGAAATACCCATTGAGGAACAAGCTAAGAAAGGCATTGAAGAGCAAGCTAAAGAAGGCATCATTGAAGAACAAGCTAAGGAAGGCATCGTTGAAGAACAAGCTAAGGAAGGTATCGTTGAAGAACGAGCTAAGGAAGGCATTGCTGAAGAACGAGCTAAGGAAGGCATTGTTGAGGAACAAGCTAAGGAAGGCATTGTTGAGGAACGAGCTAAGGAAGGCATTGTTGAAGAAAAAGCTAAGGAAGGCATTGTTGAAGAACAAGCTAAGGAAGGCATTGTTGAAGAACACGCTAAGGAAGGCATTGTTGAAGAACAAGCTAAGGAAGGCATTGTTGAAGAACAAGCTAAGGAAGGCATTGTTGAAGAACAAGCTAAGGAAGGCATTGTTGAAGA
>JAQFYZ010000332.1:0-48058 GCA_034695085.1 Cylindroiulus punctatus
AGTTTAACCATAAGAATTTTGCACGGAACCGAGGGAACCGGGGAAACGAGCGCCGTAGGCGCTCGGTCCCCGGTTCTAATGTATTATAATTGCAATTTTGTATTAAATTATGTACATGTATCTGCCAGGGCTTCTCTTTGCAAACTGTGAGAACAGAGATGGTCTGTAACAGGAAAAGGATGGTGGCGACGGAGAATGCATAAGTTCTTGGAAATGGGACGGCTAATCCACATCGCAATCTTTTTTAACACAAAATTTAAATAAGACTGCTACACATGCATGTACTTCATATAGAGCCGATCAGCCTGATATGACTTTGTCTATAACTTTCTGCGCTTCAGCAACACATGACTAACATGTAACTGTATCTTCTTGGAAGTCATCTTGGCAAATTTTATCAAGTTCTTGATCACCAGGATTGCATTTCGCCATTCTGTATATAAATTAAACATGTGTGAGGGCTGTCAGCAAAGTGCATTTTGCGGTCATGTTTTATTTCACAACATGTTTTAATGCAGCCATGATCCAGCTTGAACCGAGATTACATTGTACTGCACAGAGTAATCTTGGTTATTCAGAGTTGTTCTCAGGGTTCTATATATACATATATAGGGCGGTTTTATCCATTACCTAACCAAACTATTTTTAAATGCCTGCCTTTACCGCTCTAATACCGTACTTTGGTTGGAATTAACCTACTTTGGTTCAATGCCCTGCTGTCTTGTTATGGCCAAGGGTCAACGCGTGCATCGAAACCTCCTGTTACCTTCAGAATAATTGCCTACAGCTGAAGATGAAATTGAGAGTGATTTTTATCTTTTGACACATATTCTTGTTTTATTACTGTAGATATAAATGCAACAGAGAAATCAGATTGGGAATTTTATGAAGCATAGTCGTTAATAGATTATATCCGTTAATTGTATGGAAGAAATACTGTCTGACACATGATGATGGTGTCCATATCCTATATCGGTGTTAACCGCCGAATTTAAATTGGGTTGATGGATTACACTCTCCTACCATTTACTGATAGGCGATACTGAGTTGGATGGCATTGAAAGACGAAAGGATGGAACTGGGTGCAACCAGCCATTGCTATAATGTTTTAGGAAATGCAACTAGTCACCATATCACTCTGGAACAGCTCATGTCCAATATGCAAATGTGTATTGTCTGCTATTGTTCCTAGATGTGTTTTGTTCCATTGAATTCTCAATTCATCCCGATTGTATGCCGAATTTCTGTTGTTTTTATTGAATTTTTTACATGTCGTTTTCAAAACATAATGGCGTGAAATAGGTTTTATTGCGAGGGATGGCGGAAAAGCCCAGGTCGCAGTATCCCCTGGCATTATTTATTTGGAAATGGAATTGCGCTTTCCCCATTCCTGATCGGAATCGCAGTATCGAGAAGTGAAAATGAGTCCAGGTCACTTCCTCCATTTTCCGTTGCGTGCGTGCTCTGGGACGTTAATCTATATCAGCCATACCTTGCACACCTACCGATCAGTTCTATGTGTTTGTGGGGAATATTTCCGAGTCCTCTATAGCATAATAACCTTTATTGTAGGTACCCATTTCTCCCATAAACCCTCCTTTTCTTTTGTCCATTTTTTGCATGCAGTTGCGTGGCAACGCTCCACCCGTCATATTTTATGCATTGCATAAAAAAACGTATTATTTATGTACAGTATCAGCTGCGACTCCCAGCACCCTGAGTAGGGTTGTGGCGACGTATTGCACTCTGGTACCTCCATCAGCGTTGGTGGAGACACTTCCCTTTTAGACACTGCATCGACCGTGGACAATGTACTGTACAGATGCAGTGTAGAATGTAGATGTAGAATGTAGAATTTGACATTAAATGAGTTTTAACTTTTCCCCTATGCTT
The DNA here is from genome assembly GCA_034695085.1 of Cylindroiulus punctatus. NCBI lineage: Eukaryota > Metazoa > Arthropoda > Diplopoda > Julida > Julidae > Cylindroiulus > Cylindroiulus punctatus. The sequence continues at coordinate 1,894 of JAQFYZ010000332.1, forward strand.
AGATGCAGACCTTAACCTATACCTTAACCTGAGTAAGTCGATCATATAAAACTGTTTTACAAACATTGATTTGAGAATCTGCATGGGGCTGTTTGGTTGAAAGCACTCCAAACCAAGCGCGAGATGAGCACGTGACTATGTTTTCTGTGGTTGTGGTAGTTCTAAAACCAGATATGGCGAAGTTCACCAGCCCCCCCAGATCAGGCGCCATTGCAAATAAAAAATCTAATAGTATACATTAGTGTAGGCATACTGTCTATAATCCGTCCAAGGAAAGAATATACTGGGCTCCAACCAATTAAGAGTAGACGTTCCAGTCACACCCACGATGCACGTGAAGCCGTGGCACGTAACTAGCATGAGTGACGGCCCATTTGATTTCCCCAGTATATTCTTTCCTTGGACTGACTACAGCTAAACTGTTGATGGTAGAAAAAAGTTGTGTGAAGCAAAAGTGAGATTTCCTCCTCAAAAGAGCGCAGTGAGCACGCATCTTTGTTAAGGTTACTTGTAAAACGGTTGACACTACATGATAGCATTGATATGCTAATAGTAGCTAAGCTCTTAATCTGGTTTTGGTCTTAAGTCGATGAAAGGCGAAAGTATAGAAAACACCAGCACCCTCAACAACTGCTAATTGAACGGCTTCATCTGGTGCGTGTCTCAATTATGCAAATATGAACAAACCCAAGCAAGTATTTAACACTTTTTGCTATTGTGTGAGGTTCCGCAACTCGATTGAGAAATCCCACGACGAATAGGGGTGATCAAGATTGGGGGTTGATTTGATGGAAGGCAATATGGAAACTGAACAGGGGTGCGATTACCGTTGGAAACCATAATAGATGATTAAGGTATACACGGCAACTTCTTCAAAACGCGAGAAAAAATGCTATTGTTTAGTGGGTTAGGGGACAGAAATCGTGGGGTGAGAATAAAGGGGGTACACGTTTGAGATTAGAAGGATTTTGAGAATGCTCAACACCCTTCCTCATTCTGACAATGAACTGCAAACCCTTTACTTTTCCCCGCTCCATGACAAAATAAATAACCAGATCAGGTCATGGCTATTTGAATACATTTATTCGAAATGCCCATTTTTTTGCTAAGTGTCCAGTCACACCAGTCCTTCACGAAATCGCTGATTTAGAATGTTTTGTCGACGTTGACAAAAATTGCTTTTTGATACACGCGTTTTGAATGTGTTGCTAACAAACTGAAATTGTCGGCCTTATTGTGGTGCTCGCGTATGAAATTTAATAGCTTTTCATACCACGCTGCAGATGGTAAATGTAAGTCCCTCCACCCTTCTAAAATATGTATTTTTTTCTACGTCGTCTCGTCGCATAAGAAAAAAATGCTTAAAAAAATCAGAGCACCCCTCATCGGTCCTCACACTGTAGGAACTTTGCGAAGCAAATTGGTAGCCACTTTAGCGAGGACCTAAAAGTAATGGTCTTGCCAAGTATTATGAGGAAAAAACTAATTTTTTTGGTCATTCCATAATGATGATGAAGTGCACGTATGCATGGTACACAGCTTAGCAATTTAAATCCAAATTTAAGGGCCTGCAGTCATGTATGCATATATCAGAAGCCAAGCCAGGCTTCAGAAATTTTCTTATCACTAAATATTTTTTCCAATAAAGTCAATCTAAGTTTTTAACGCACTCAATATCTTGCCCAAACATCTTATCAATCTTTCACTTTAGTCAAAGCTTATGAGCTCTCGTGAGCTCTCTGAGAAGTAAAGCTCTCGATATTAGGTCGCCATTTTTAGGACGACGAATCTAATGCTAACAAAGTGATTGGCAATTTAACACATCATCATGGTATATTTTCGCATTCGATCTCTCTGGTATTTTTTAAGGCAAAGTCTGCTTCATTTAAGAGAGTTCGAAATGGCGCAGTAGCAATCCCTTGCATATTCAACCATTTTGCATCAGTTGGTTGTCGTTAACTTTCTCAATTACCATGCATGCTGTCGTGTATTATAATTATATCGACAGCACACAGGCATTTAAAAAATATTGGCATGTCACATCTTAAAGTAACGTTTAACGCATCCCCCAGCTACAGTGGCACACCTAGTCACGTTGAACTTTGCAAAATTGAACGATAAATTATGCTGGTGTATGTTAATTTGCATAAAGAATGCATTCAAAACGAACGCTTTTTTAAACCTTTTAATTTCTACTAACAGTGTTACATTGTTCGTTAATGGGATCACTCAGCCAACTCGTCTCGTTAGCTTCGAGCAAAAGCTTGAATGGCATTTGCTTTTTCGTTATATTGCTGAATTTATTTCTATCAAAGCAGGTTAATTTGTATGCAAAATTACTTTTCATGACCAATTCAGATAGAAGTAAAATAGAAAGCTCCATTCCATATTTCATCTGATTTTCACATCTATTGCATACTTTTGTTCGATTAAACACGTAAACTTTGTATGCGTGCAAGTACAATGTACAATAACAATATTTGGATAATATATACTACCGGTAGTACACTGCATTCATTACTAGATTTTATGGATTTATGATTTACGACATTTGATCCCGCTTTAAGGGTACAATATTATGTTAAATGCTTTGCATTTTGACGTCAGGGACTGGTGTTACCATGTAACAACAAGAACATGTTCTACTTATCCTCGGGTTGTGCTCTGCCCAACAGAAATAATTTTGTATTGTTAAAAGGCTGGAGTTTCGCCATGCACTTTAACATGAAATTGTCCATATGATTTGTTGTTTTTGCTTCTTAGTACGAACAAAGAAACGCTAGGATGGACGTACAAGTATCTGACTCAATGCTATATATTTGATAGAAGAATTTTTTTATCTGAAATCAATAAAAGAGAAATATTGGATCACATCGGCTCATACGAAAAAATGTTGGCATATACCAATGTGCTATGAAACAAATTCGTGGACTTCTGGTCACGATTTAATTCTATTTTTATTTTCCATTTAATGGAAGAAAATGTGACTATTAATTATACTGAGTATTTTACTGGTTTATCCGAACCGATCACCTAAATCACTTCGGCATACATGCATGCAAAATAAACTGTTGGGCACATTTTTGCACGAAGCTCAAGTGGATGTTTGAGAAATGCTTCTGCCGTCATATTTATTGCTCCCCTGTGGACCAGAATAGTGTGTATCGGAATTGAAAAATTATAGTTCGGTTACGCGCCTACAGGCCTACAATTCAATTGATATCGAGACTTGCCTCGAGATTTGTGCAGCCCAAGGTCTGACGGTTTGAAACATCTGCTTTGCAACATTTTTCACTCGAATCCTGTGTAGTTTTTAATGTCTTGACTTCATGAGCAATTAGATTTACTCGAACACTTCATTCTATTTGACAGCCAGTATTGCAACGATAATTTCTCTCGGGCTTCTAGAATTAAGTTGAACACTGACATGTTATACTCAATTTAAGTTTACTTTCCGAAAATACGTATATTGGCGCTTTTTAAGGACAACCATGTGGTATACTGTTTGTGCATCAAAACTGATCATTTGGGGTATTTGCCTGCATACACTAACTGTATTTTTTATATATTAGTAGGCCAATTGAGTGCATGCACACTTACTAAGTTCTGGACATGAGCAAAAAGGCAGTACAGTAATAATAATAATAATAATTGATGTGGTGGATGCATGTATTATTTAAAAGTGTAAGTTAAGTGTCTTCGTAAAATGATTGATTCCTATCTTCTTTGCTGTTGGCTATGTTCTATGTTTGTATGCAGACTTGGGTTGTTTGTAGCTGAGGTATGCACATTTACATGAATACAGTACATGTAGGTACTGAATCACAATACGTGTATGGAATTTTAAGCCAAATTCTCTGTACTGATTGCGTCTTTGTCAGGCAAGAGACAAACTCCCTTCACGCCTTGATAGTTAACAACGAAGCGTGACACTTTCAGTCTGTTAAAGGCCACTTGCATTTCTAGTAGCTTCAGATAATATCACAATCTCCATGTGGTGAAACGACCGCGACAAATGAATCTACTGTACTTGACAGGAGCACATCAAAAATCAATGGCCGTTACGCATTCAGAAGCCGCCAAATTTGCATCGCAGGATAATTATACAATAGCATACATGTAGATGGACTCATATTCTCCTTATAAGATTATTTTAGCCAGGGACTTTATTTTGTCCTACAGTATAATCAATCAATTTATCAAAATTTCAATGAAAAACCTATAAAAACGACACATGATGGAACTCAATATCGTAGAATCAACGTTAATTTTAACAGGTAATATAATACCATGAGAAATTCGATAACTTAGCAACGTCTTCTGTAGAACTCTAATAGCGGTAATGATGTTAAAGTATTGGCTGGTAAATGGATTGCTTTCATGCAGCCCAATCCACAATACAATACAGAATTTTTTTTTAAAAAAATTTAAATTACGAGGACCAAATATTGGAAAGAGTTTAATTTCAAATAAAAGTTCATGTATTTCTGTCACAGGGAGATGTAATGTGTTTTCTGTTACAGTTTACATCAATCAAGATAACGAATAACAAAAAAGCTTTCGAGTTCATCTACCTTTTTTCAAAATGTATTCCTTGTGATTCTAACAGTTTCTTTAATTAATGTTTGTAACAAACTAGCTAGGGCATAGCACTTTATAGTCACCTATCGCATGTTTTGGCATATCATTTGACTGATTATGGATACAAGTAAAACCGGATACATGCTTTTCGAAAGGCTTGATGCAAGATGAAGACAGTTTTTTCCTTGGTACAACAAAAGACAATACGTCTATAATGTGACTAACTTGGTATCCCGTTAGAAAAAATGTCAGTATAATAAACGTCTATGGTAACTGCAACAGAGTATGAAGATGAAGCACTGCTTATATGGGTTTTGACAAACACAGCGACATAAAAATGTCCAATTAGAAATACTTATGTACAGTATCTTGACAAAGGAAATCCTTGGAAAAAGCCAGGCAGTTTTAACGTGCATTCAAAATAATGCGAGCGTGAATTACAGTATTTATTCTTGTCTACAAAAATTATTTAAGTTCTTGCTATAATTGAAAACTGTTTGGAGAGGTCGCAAAACTCTCGCATAACTTCGGTACAACGTAATTATTTCTGATATTTACACAGGAATTTTGTTGACTTAATATATTTTGTGATGTAGACGACACTTCCGAGAAAACTGGGTATTTTTTGAAACGAGCAATCTTGACTGTCTTCAAAGTGAATTAGGGGCTTTTTTTCTATTTAGCGTTATAGTTTCCGCCTGGTCTATTTCGCAATACATCAACTTCTTTTAGTCATATTTTTTTCGTTATTATGATTATTACACCGCTCTATATTCACATTTGCACTTTAAGGAAGAAGACAATTTTTAAGCACAAAGATCCATTCTTCTTCAGCAAACAGACCGAGTCATTGCAACTTTTGTTCTCCTATCTTCTTCGAAACATTTCTCTAAATTGCCATGCTAATGACGCAAATGTAATACTTTATCAAGGTTTAATGCTCAACACTGACTTCATGTTCATTCTCACGTGATTTCCTTTGCAGTTTCATAAATAACATTTTCTTAAACTGGTTCATATGATATGCACACTTTTCATTATTTGCGCCCAATTATTTCGAGGAAATAATGCTTTTAACTTAGTCTCTTCTCTACTGCTCATCTTTCCTGACTATAAGTGAAAACTATAATTTTGCCCATTTGGTTAAACGCAGTTAATCCACATAATAAATGCTGAAGATTTGCTCATTATTTCAAATGTTGAAACTTGCTCGTAATGTATGAGCTGTCCCTTCGCCCAAGCCGTCATTATTTTTAATATTTACATACAAATGTATCTGAAAAAGCCTTCCAAGTGACTAAAAATGAAGTTATATATCATAATGAAGATGAAGCTTTTGCTTGTGGATATTCAGAATACTGCATTGTCTCCGTATTTCTAAACGCCATCCGGTTTAACTTTAAAAAGGGTCATAGAAGGATATAATCCTTTCATTCTTAAGCTAAGTTTATCTTACGAAGGCTTACTGTGTACTTAAACACTTTTTCAAAGGTATTTATTTATCCTTAATACGTTTTCTTCGCCGGCTTTTTCCCCGGATCATTTTATTAAGTAGGCATAAAGCTGAGCAAAATGTATACGAGTATCGCATATTCGAGCCAAATGTCGGAACACGACAGAATGCATATTATAATAACGGTGAATAATTATTAAACATGCAGTGGTGTTCTCATTTTTATCCTATTTTAATAACTGTTCAGATTTCCCCAGCAGCAAATGCATCATCGCGTTGTCTTTTATGAAGATGATCAATGTAGATGAATGTATGACTTAGGGAAAGTGTTTTGATAGTTTTATATTATAGTATACACTGTGTTCCAAATTCTTAGTAAGTGTGTTATGAAGTTACTGCACTACGAATATGCACGTTGTGGTCATGGCCTCATCAAGTATTAATAATCGAAAGCAAGGTTGCCGTGAAAAAATCCAGAAAAACTGGAATCACTGAAAAACCTGCTTATAAAGTATCTCAAACTATGTCTTGGTATATCTTTTAAACTGTAAAAAAAATAACGAAGCAAGTTTGGACCCCGACCTTGCCTGTGACGAAGAAAGACTGAGGCCATCTTGCAAGGATGAACAAAACACATGTACAAGTTATAGGTTCTCTGTTCTCTCAATCGTGGAACAATTAACTAATGTCACACTTGCGAACTAATGAATAATCGCAAACATAGGGTCTTAAACATCGTACCAAATATAGCTTGCTTCACACTTAGCAAACCGATCCTTGAAAACAAAAGAAAAACTAGCTTTTATATATTGCCAATAGGACGTGAAAGATGGGGTCACACCGAGTTCAAATATGCAAAATTCATAACAGAAGGACGAACAGGTTATTGTTTTCAAACATAGCATGCATAAACGCAATAAATACTCCGTGTTGTGCATCTATCAAGTCACAATCCGTGGGCCCAGGTGTGCCTTTCCATTATTCACTTCGTAGTCCATTGCATGCAGAGGATTCATTAGTGAACTTTAGTGGGGTTTCTTCGGGGTCATATCTCAGGGGGGGAAGTAACAAACAATCTCGTTACGCATGTGTGCCACCTCTGAGAATATAATCAACAGCTTACGAGTCATTATAATACGTAACCTATAGTTAGGACAAGTAAAACCAGGCAACTTAAACGATGCATGCCAATAGTCCAGCTCACAATTCGCATTAAGGAAACGGCATTGGTAATGGCTATCCTCGATATTTGTAATTTAAGAAATTTCGATTCAAAACCCAATTTGCTATCACGGCAAAGTGCATTTAAACCGGTGTCAGGGAACGTTTAGCATGCAATTTTAAAGATATTAAACTCTGTGATATTCCCCCTCCGCAAGGCTCTGCGCTACTTGATAACAATGAACATGAAATGAAATTCCAGTTGTAAGTTTTCATCCAGGATTGATACGTGAGGCATAACAGTGTTGTGAAGTCTTGCTTGGCTTAACGCGACGACTGGTCTAAAACCTCTTGACATGGTTTTCTATTTGAACTTAATGAAATTCATTTATGAAAATGATGTGCTCATAGTTTTCTTAGGCACACATACGAACTTTTCACCTTTAAAGTTTAAAAACTTTGTTTAGCTGGCATTTCAAATGACAAGTTTGCTTGATTCTTTTAGGTGGGAGAAGTCTGGATGTGATAACGTGTTTCGAAAAACAAAATACGTTAATTTGATTTTTGAACGATAGCTTGTAGCTCCGTATGCGACGCTGGATTGTCATTTTCAATAAACCTACAGTATGTTCTCCAACAGAATTTGATGTCGATCCTAAGATGCATTAAAAGGCGTTAAGTTCATAAGTGTATTAAATTAACAAAAAAACATCTGTTTATCACTACGGTCATGCCCGTGGCAATTATGTTGTTGACCCCTGGTCACCTAGTAATAAATAAATTTTAATATATCTGTAAAGACACATTGAAATCTATCATACAAGTGGGTGGTTAGAGCCATGGTTTTTCTTATAGCTGGTGTGGTAGACATGAGCATTTTGCTAACAGGTACACTTTGCATGGAGGTGATTATTTGCAAAGTTTAGTAGATAAAGTGCAAATAGGCAAATGCAATTGTTTTAGGCATCGCTATTTTAATGAATTCTAATGTTGCAACAGTAGTCATTTACAGTGTATACCTGAACACTATTACAAGTGCATGAGGAATGTCATTACTATATAGTCATGAGCCCTTCAAACTCATCTACTGTACAAGACTTAAGAAAGGTTACTTGGTGCGTCGCCACTGTTAAGTTCTCATAACTTTCTACACGTACATGTCAATATAAGGGGTTGTGCAGGTCTGCAACAAATCCGAAGTTTTCTGTGCAGAAAGCCAAGAAGACTTGTCTGAAGCGAGACAGTGGCAGTGGCGACGACCTTCCTTTGCTTGCCCAGAAGAAATTAATGGTAGAAGGGGAGTTAAGATGCCACCTATTTATTTCCCCTTGCTTCCCCTTGAACTTGCCATGGCTACTGGTTTCTCTACTTTCCTTCGCCATGTTTCGAGTGAATAGGCCGCAACCTGTAGGCTTCTCCTGTGATAGCTCAAGCTGGTCCAAACTTTCATGTAACCAGTTGAAAAACTACCCAAACACCCTTTTTATGCTTTCCTTATTCAATGTTTTGGGTGCCTGTGTCTCCCCATTTTTTTTATCACCAGCCCCCATTTTTGCTTCTTGATAATACACTTCTTTTTTCGATACAGCCAGCTCTTTGTTGTCTTCTTCCTGGATCTGGTGTACGTTTTCCAGAAATTAAATGAACGTTTGGTGCCTGTAGGGGTGTAAAGAATGATGGGGGTTGGGGAAATATTCAGACACGATTCAAGGGGTGGCCGAAGGGATTTCCATCCCACTTCTTATTGCTTTTGATTACATTTTCCAAGGTAGACCAAAAACCTTTAAACCGCTCTTTACAATGGAGAACTTCTGCCATTTTCAATGCCATAAAGTACCACCGCAATGCTCTTGCGGAGGAAAAAACTCCGAAACAACAACAAAAAAATGCATCGGTTACAAGAAGTTTTTCAGCAGATTTTGCCATTTTTGATGCTATAAATGGGATAGATTTCTAGCTTTTTGTAGCATTTGGAAAACGAGGTAAGATTCGGATACACGCTCAGTGAACTAAATTGGATGGCCACTCAGCAAGTACTCGTAGACTTAAAAAAAGGAGAAATGTAACTCCTAAACGCCTCGAAAATGAAAATTTGAAAATTGCAGCGTGTTAGCAAAACGCGAAACTCAACAGTGCCTTTGTAGAACAATCTTTACTGCAGATTCTCATATGCGCGAATAATTGTTAATATTATTCTCAATGCATACATTCAATGCAAAGTTTCATAATGCTATACATATATCTCGTGAATGGAGCCTATAACTTGCTTTGGCAATTATACATGTAATGTATACTCGAAATAGCACGAATGCGCTGCAATTATACATGCTAAAGTTACAATGTGATGATGAACGTCAACATCTAGCTAATATAACGGATGATTGGTGTTGTTATTGATAAATTGATTGATAGCTGGACCTATTGCATTTTTGATCAACCGTTTTTCCCAGATAAAACATCACACATTTCTCTGTCTGAACAAATGCGTGTGGCATATATTTCCAGCTTCCTACACGTGGTTTAGTTTGCATACACGAAGAAAAGAAAAACGACGAATAAAGAAAACATAACTCAAAAAGTCGTTTCCAAAACTGGCCTATAATTTAGTGGTTCAGCAGACCAAGATATGCTTAATACTATTAACCCCAAAAACCAACATGCTTTTTGTGTCAAAAATAAGTCAGCTCTCAAGCATGTACAGAGGGTAACCATTACAATTCAGCTATCACTTATAATTCATCTACATTATGTTAATTACATTTGTAGAAATAAAAAATAACGCGTCGTATATGCTAGAATTCACAGCAAAATTAATGCAAATGTAGCCAAGTAAATGAATCGGTCAGTCACTATCTAGCCACAAATGTCGTGTAAAGGATGTAAGGTCGTACGTGTCGTTGATTGTTTTCCAAATGCGAGTATACGATGATCTAACCATACCACTTCCATGTACAGTACAACATCTTGCAACCAACTTCTTGCAATTTTAAGTGATGGTGCAAAGGATGTGGAATAAGGGCTTTCACTGATAAACGAAGCATTGATAATCGAAATACTGTTTTTTTGCCATGGCGGGCATTTGTAGAACAAAAACGAATAATAACTCTGAATGATCGAGTGAGTTATCGACAGAAACAGATAGAAAATACAATGAAATCAGAAACCACTTGAGAAAACAAAGACGTTCATGTATTAGTTTTCTTACACTCCAGGCACTGCAAGCTATAGACGGAAAACTTGCGACACGCAATGTCAAACAGGACAGTACAGTTATTTGTTACATTTATTTTACATACTTCTTTCTTTTTAACTCAATTTCTTACATTGCCTGTCAACGTGCATATTTAGATGCAACGTTCGAAGAGAAAGCTATCCGCTGGTTAAAAAATTAGCATAACTGGGTTTGGGGCACACCCTATTATACACACAAGTAGCATTATAGGGACTCTATAATGCTACTTGTGTGTAGCTGGCATACGTCTGAAATGTCCTACAACAGCTTCACATAATATATGTGTTATTAGGCAGAGATAGAGGACGGCTCAGTGACGCACAAAGACAAAATAACAGACTCCTTTATGTTTATTTATATCTTGGCTTCCCAAAATTTACACGCACAAAATTATTCTCGAATGATTATTGCTGTCGTCAGGTGTATTTATAACGGTGAATGGCAAGGACTTTGTGATTTGAGAACTACGTTTATCTCAGCATTGGAGTGTGCAATTATGAACAGCTCTTAACAAAAAAAAATAGTCGAAACGGATATAAAAATCTATCTAATGAATGTATCTAAACGCCATTGGAATCACGATGACGAACGATGATCTAGCATACGCGTCGATTAAGCAGCTTCATTGTGCAATTTGTACCATAATGTCAGGAAATTATATAGAAGAGAGAAAAGAGATGCTCGAAGCTTGATGATTGCCAGCATACTGTCAGGGTTTATAGCCAAAATATGCTGGCGATCAGCTGATAAGTCTTTGTGTCAATCTGATAACGGTTAATAAATGTGCTTAAGATTAATGACTGAAAGTTGAAGGGGCCTTACGTACAGTATATTTAAGCAAGCATTTCTTCTGTATTTTTCTACCTCGGAGAGTTAAACATCCAGAAAAGGAGGTTATCCCACGCAAGACACCATGCAGAGACCTCGCAAGTGTAGTTCTACTAATTGCATCTAAAAGATGAACACGATATATATGTACATGTACATGCACTGGTATACCAGTCGATGCTGGGAGTAAATTACACTGTGTTCCATTTTTTGACGACTGATGAAACGCCAGCCTAATAAATATTTCGCTTTCATTCACCTGACATTATGTTTATACCGTCATGACATTGTATGAATATACCGCATTTAGAGCGAACACGAGCGTGTATAGAAAGGGTCGAAAGTGAAAGCGTACTGAATGCCCCAGAGTGCTAAATGTCTCCTCAATGTGGCATATTGCATGTTGGATGTTGTTTGCTTATATCTGACGAAAATGCGCTTTAACCGCTCCAAAGCCCCTAGGTCTGTTAGCAAAATTTGATCTGCATCTATTACCCAGAATGGCTAGATCGTACTTGGGCATGCATATGGAATGATTTCTACAGAATATAGATCTGCGCGGACAAGTCAACCTCAATCAGGATTCATTCGATGCCACAAACATCATTTCTAATTAAATTGCGTAGCCATGCTGAAAAAGTGAAGACATTTTGACAGCCCTGTGCTAGGCCCAGTGTCAGCTGAGTTTTCTTGAAGACGCTCTCGCTTCTCATCTCGTATTATCTAGGCTACCGAAGGACAGATTTTGCCGCAGAATATCTGTCCACAACAAGATTCCAATCGAGAAAATCAATCCAGCTGGACGAAATTGTAGTTGGTGACAAAGGGGAAGTTCAAGTATTATGTCATCATCTTGGGGGAAGATTGCCAGTAGCAAAAAGATGGCAGAAGTGAAGGGAGAGGAGGGCATATACATCATTGCTGTTTTAAACAGGTTAAAACATTGCCTGTTTTTATTTGAAAATGTGCTTAGTGTTACAAAAATCCACCATCAATTTATGTAAGCATTTTGATAGCAAAAATGCTCAATTCGAAATTTTTCCAGTCATTCATTAAGGGGGAGGTGTGTGTGCGATGGCACAGTCGAAGGAATCCAAGCGCCTACGCTAAATGCCTGAAGATTATACATATTTCGAATGTATTTTATTCAATGGCAATAAAAAAGCAAACTGGATACATGTATGTTTTGCGAGCAAAGACAAAAACTCAACTTTTATTGAAATCGGAAATACGAGCGCCTGGTGGATTCCCATATGTGATCAAAATACGATATCGCGCAACGCCTAGCTGTCAGAGTACTTTCGGATTTGTCGTTTTCTTCCAAAAGTTTTCTTTTCTGATATATATTCAATATTATTTTGTAGCGTGACTGCAGTTCACACGTTTGTGACCGCATATGCGCCATCGCCGTTGCACAAACTTCACGTATAATATTAACATACGGAAGCCACGCGATCATTAGAATTCATATTCACGGCGAAGAAATAACAGAAATTGACACGTTAAGATTCCGTAAAAACTGTTTTTCCTCGAATCGTCTGCACACAAAAAATGCCAATAAAATGCGAAGCTTTAATATTTATTGCATTTCGGTCGTGTTATTGCGCATGAATACAGAGTCTATAGACCTCTTACATCGAAAAAAGAATAAATGAAAAACATTTATTCCGTGGCAAGAATAAAATCCATTTTACCATACTAATGTTTCTGTTGGCACAACAGGAATTGATGTCCCCGGGCCTCAGCCCCAGGAATGCTATGGCACAACTGCCTATTGTATTTGTCATGCGGAGAGAAAAAGTGGTCTCTGTCATTTATGCGCGTAAATCAAATATTGACGCACACAGCAGGCATACGACGCGATTTAATATTGAGAAAAACAAATTATATTTATCCTAGTAAATGCAGCGTGGATCAAATTCTAGTTGTGCTCGGTTTCTTAAACAAATGCAAAAACACGCGTGATTGTTCGCCAGCCACACTAGTTGAATTTGCATGTTGATCCACTGTGTATGATGCCGTATAGAATTGCAGGTTGCATCAAAACACCAAAAACCACTGTGATGGATCCGAACCGCAGGGGATTGCGCGTAATCAAATTGCACAAGATGTAGAAACATGCATTCATCATATTTTATACGTACGCCTGGCTATAGCTAATTTAACGTGCATTTAGTTAAATTATATGGTGGCGCAGTGGGACAAAAAAACACCGAAAAAATGTGCGCACCATGCAGAAGGCGTCTTCAACGACGTCCCATCATGCATACGAATTTCACTTACAAGGCGTTCCTAGCTGTGTGCAGTTATTAAGTGCAGTCTCACACTGCGCCATCTGAGAAATTTGAACGAAAAAATTACGGAATTTGTGGCACCATTGATACGACTGAGAGGATTGTACCGAAACTTAAAAAAAAGTGGACATAACTTTTGTTTTAACCGACAGACATGTAGGTCGTTCAAATGCTGTCCAGAGCAACTTGCTCTATACGATGGAATTATTCAATATCGATGTTTACTGCACAGCTATTGCTATTCCACCTTTTTCAAATGTGTTCAGCATCACGTGTTGAAGATGTAGTTTCCTCTTCACTTAAAACCCTGATTATTTCCTTAATTATTGCTACCTGGTTTCATTTTTATGTGGAATTCTGAGTTTTTTGTATGGCCATCAGCTGACCGTTGCACATTTCTGGAAATTTGCGAAAATGGAATGCAGGTGTTTGAATTGCTCTCGTACAATTCAAAAATGGGGATGTGGTTTTCATCTATCGATAGAGCGTAAAACACATATCATATCCTATTCCTTGTATTGTATACCATATCACTCCACTTCATCTTAAATGTGGTAGATCTTGGAATGATTTCCAAGTCCTGGTTGGAGATAGTGATACAGTGAACGGATGATCGAATTCCCTGTTTTATGCGATGTCGATATAAAAAAACAGCAATTCACGACGTAAATTAATGGTTAGAAGTTCAACTATGAGGGCCAGGATGCACAGAAGCTTTAGGAAAATATCCAGACTAAGCAACATAAATGTGACGAGGAAGGTCATAACGAACTGTAAAAAAGAAGATGGAGAAGTACGTGTATAGAGTAAAGGACGTTAGGGATAATGATGACCACTACAGTACTATTATTTTTGGATTATGGGAATTAATTTAGAAGTAATGATACCACTGACGTTCTATAAATGTCATTCATCGAAATTATTGGCTTTACTACATAATATTCCCTGTGCTGCACCGCCCTACCATATATACATTGTACACTACGAGATATTTGGGCTCTCCTGACATCTCATAGGCTGGCATTGATTGGCACTGTTCGGGCAACTAAATAAAGAATTGCGTTTTTAGGTTAGTTTAAGCTTAGATTAGGCAAGGGTGCGGATCATGAAAAAAAAAATTAAATTCAAAATAATAATTGCGACAGTCAGGACAGGTTAGGGTTTTCTGAGCAAGGTTTTGGAGTATTCTATTGTATCTCCAAATTATTTGGTGTGTATGATTTCTATCCTTCACATTAAATTTCACAGTATAGTTTCCTCCCATCTCCATTTGACGGAGGACGTCGTTTATGCATGTCCATTAACCTGTCTAGCGAGTTCAACAGTTTGGAGATCCGGACCATCCACTTGTTTAAAATTTATGTAAAACAACTCTTATGGTTGAATACATTAAGATAGGGATACTATTTTAGATTCTGCCAACATTGTACCATTTTACGAAGTTACTTGTATTCTCTTGCTCATACTAAGTTTGCGATGCAAAAATTCTTTCCAAGTTTCTGGTTTTTAATACTTTTCTATTTTCTCTTTTTAGGTAAGTCGATATGCCATTTTTATTGACGTAGCCGCAGATTCAACCCAGGCTGGTTTGTTTGTGTGAAAAACGATTCTACACACGTTTTTGCGAAGTTCAAACGATAAAAGCTTTAGACAGTTGAGGCATGTAAGTTTAAGATAGTGCATCTTGGGTATTTTCTTTTTAACAATTTAAAGATTTTAACAGACAGCGAATGTCAACTGCAGAACATATAGCTTCCAATAGGATATTGGATGATGCTTTCAATTTTTGTTCACTTAATTTAAGAACAGCACAAACACCAACACAGTGAAGCAAGCATATGCCCTCTTTAGAAAAAATGTTTTACTCAACACGTATGGTTGTATGCAATGGATTTTTCCTCGCAAAATGGAAAACTAGTAAGAAAATGGAAAACCAGTAAGATTCCTTCTTTTGAAACTCCGAGCACGAACGTCAAATAATATGGGTTTTTCAGAAAAGGAAGAGACTTAATAATGAAATAAAAATATAACACCAACTGCTATTCTATATGTAAATTTGTAAAATCTTCTCATCTCACGGATCACAGAATCAATAAGAGCTTAATTAACCCATAATGATGTCTTATTGCCAAAAAAATATATGGCTAAAACATACCAAATAACTGAATTTCTACGTTTGTTAAAAACTGCTGTTTGTTGGTGATGGTCCACTTTGTTGTCATTAATCTTTTTTATGGGCCTTCAGTATACGAAAGGATAATAGGCCGACTGCTTGGGTGTATAAAATATTTCAGCAGTACCGACAAAACTCATATCTTTTTAAGTAATGGTTGGTCATAAAAGCTAGCTTAACTCTCTAAAAACTTTTGGCACGCTTTTTTGCGACAAATACCAAATAGAGTTCGCATTTTTTTTTGCTGGATTAAAATCCATCAGAATTTATCACTTGCAGGATTAGTCTAGTATATGATAATATCATGTGTAAGTCCATCTGAAGTTGTACGCTGCAATAAAACTGGCTGCGTATGTTAACGGTAGCGTTGTTATATTTATTTCTTGAAGTATCATATACGTTTGCATCATGTGGTGACACAATTTGGACAAAGCGTAATTGAGAAATGTTAGGAATAATGAAAACGTTACTCCAGTATAAATGGAAAGGAAAATGGCTGGATGATGCGTTATGACATTTTTCATACGTTTTTCATACATTTTTCATACACCAACAATACGCATATCGTTTGCTATGAAGATATCGCTTAGGATATTGTCACAATATTCTTCAGTATCTTTGAACATTGTTTTTAAATATTGAACGAAGGAAGGATGGATGATACGAATAATCGTGTTGACTTTCCTACCGTATATCTGAGCGTTTCAAAGGTCATACGAGCATCTTTTTAATGACATTGCAAGAATCTAATTTAAGTGTAACCGAGTCTTTTTTTTTTACTAAACTTACATATCAACTGCGTTGTTTTACTACAATGTATGTTATTTCTGCGTTGTTTGTCAGCTGTTGCAACGTTATCTGCAATTGATTCATAGGAGATTCTTTATGGGCGACATCTGCAGAGCGGAATTTATATTTCTAGGAACACGTTTTTAATGGAGCAAGATGAGTTAAAAGGTAGTTTTAATAAAAAGAGGCAGCAAACCTACATATATGCATCCATAGTGATTAGAACATTCCTGCGGAATGTACTACGTCGTCTTCACTGGGTCGACAATTTAATCTCTATCACTGACAATAACTGAGTTAGATGCACTGCATTTCTGAGAAATGTCTTCATGCTCATATTTCAGACTCAAGACAAAAATGCAGCCTCTGAAAACAAGCAGATGGGTGCCAAAAAACAGGATAAAAGCAGTTTTTAAATATACCGACGATTATCCACAAAAAACAATGTACATGTAGGTGCGTGAGGCACAAAGATGGAGATGGCCAGATTTAATGTGCAAAAACTTGGGTTTCATATGCGTGCACAAGCATATTTAATTACAAATCACAATAATGTGATACGAAGTACGCATGTGGCTAATGCAGCCCATGAGAAAACTTTCCATTTTTGCAACTAACAAAAAATGAAGATTTTTAAGGTTTACCGGTAAAAATTTGGTATGTATTAAGTTTAAATATCAAGTTTAAGAAAGTTTTAATATCAAATTTATGTACCATTTATAGAAAAATACGCCTTAAATACGCTGC
The DNA here is from genome assembly GCA_034695085.1 of Cylindroiulus punctatus. Lineage (NCBI taxonomy): Eukaryota > Metazoa > Arthropoda > Diplopoda > Julida > Julidae > Cylindroiulus > Cylindroiulus punctatus. The sequence continues at coordinate 19,152 of JAQFYZ010000332.1, forward strand.
TGAAACACATGCATGTTAACAAGACAAACTTTTTTGGGCATTTTTTGTACGCAATGTCAATGAAATGGACGAGGATGCTTATTGCTCAAAGTATTGAAACTTATTACGTTGAATTCAATGGTACTCGATCCTTAATTTATCTAACCTAACTACTCTTGAAAATCCGCCTGAGAGCACTTTATAACCGAGCTTGATTAATATCTTTAATTTCTTAAGCAATAGATAAACACTTCAATGAAGGTTTTATGTGAGAATTCAGCGAATGCAATAATTTTAAAGACAGCTAATATAGTACATTAATTAAAAACGAAAATACAATTGTTTGGTTGAAATGTAAACCCTAAATATACTGGTCTTCACATCGACTCTATGGATGCTTTCAAGAATCATTATTGCCTTACATGTCGCCGAACAGTAAAATTGGTTGAAGAATTGGCAAAAATTAACACGGCCCTAAACGTGCTCTGTCTCCAAATCCTCAAAAGAAAAGGCAGACGTTAGTCCCCATGGCCCAAAATGCCCGCCATATAAAGAATGTGCCTGCGGATGGCACTTTAAGGATTTGAAAATGCAATTAAAACAGGTCGAAATGGGAGAGGTGACCGATTTTTTCAAGTACTTAGGATTTCGGCAGACTAAACATTAGGGGGAATCTTGAGTTTTTCATCGATGACCCAGACGGAATCAAGACTCCTAATTTAAACTAGTTTTTGGCTCAATAAACCTGTCATTGCAATTCTTGTTTCTTGGAGCCAGGACATGCAGCTTTTATATACACTGTATATACTGGCATGAGACTTTGCATAACAGGTTGAGCACCTCGTGGTGAATAATCTACCGAATGGCCCACACGAAAACAAAAAGGCAATAACAGTGGGAAGGAGGCGTCGATTATGGGGAAGCATGAGAGCTACTATAGGGCGAGAAGTTTTTTCCGAATGCAAATCATGGACATTTGGCACACGTTTACACCGTATTCATATACTTGAAGACAGTCGGGGGATTTCTGCCAAACGTGCCAAAACCCACTGCATTTTATTTTTTCCTCCTCGAATTATTACTCTTTGAAAGCCAAACACTAAAATACATAGCATTGCATCAAATCCAAGCTTTCCGAAATGAAGCTGCCGTTATCAGGATAAATATTTAAGTATTACAATAGCGTCTGCCTCATCTGCCTTCATGTTGTGACATCGCATACCAGGGCATTGGCTGCTTTGCAGCACCATCGTTCCATCACAAGGAGTCCTGGCCTGTACTAGCAAACGACACCAAAATAAGCCAATATATTTCTGGTCGTAAATAGTTTCAAGAATTTCTATTCAGGAATATGTGTTTTATCAATGCATTCAGGGAAAGATTGACAGTGTTCCACGTGGAATGAAACGCACGTGTTATAAAAGCAAACCAAATCCATTAACTTGAATTGTGCTTATAGAGCAGTATTCACGGGATGATAACAGGCTCCAAATTACTCTTGAAATGAATACCTTCATTTCATATATTCATTCTAAACGCTGCATTTATAGTCTTATTTATGGTATTGTTGATGTGGGCACACCAAAGTAACGGTATATGAAGAAGTTAAATGCAATTGACATTAAGAAAATAACCCAAAATAATAGGAGTGACCATGCTTTCAGCGCTCTAGCCAAGAAACTTGCTAAATTGTATCTATACGCCACTAAGAGCTATCATTATAAATCAGTACTTCCTATAATCTCAAATGAAAAAAGAGGGTTTGAATTATAAAATGCTTTTCTTTGTAACCCAACTGTAAGGCCAATTTTTTTGTGGGCAGAAAACAATCTGCTAGGTCGAATAAATCATAACAATAGGGATAAGAAAAACAGGCTATGCACTTTACAGTACAAAAGAACATTTCCACTAATAACAGCGTTTATATACAGTAATAACCGCGTTGCATCCCGTGAAAGCAATCCGGAAATAGAGAAATCTTGGGGAATACAGAAATTAAATACCGTTTGCGCAGGACGTTGAGTGCATATTGTAACTAAACATTGGCTTTCTACAATGTGCTCACCGAGAATATCGAAATTAAACTCGCAGCTGCTTTTATGTGTCAATTTCTCTTTTCACGCGCCCGAAATGTGCAATGAAAAACTTACATATTTCAACAAACCCATCAAACGGAAACCCCAAATTGCCATTCGTATAACAACTGCGGAGAATACAGTAGATGTGATGCAGACATTGCAGAGAAACTGTTTTTAGACGGATACTTCGCCGGGTAATGAAAGGGTTGCATGCAGTAATCTTCATTTTACGCTGGGCTTAATGATAAGTCATTCAAACTTGGATAAAGATAATAAGCATAACCTAGAGCGAAAATCTTCCTTAATTCACACTTTTCATCACTTTTTTTATTTCGGTTCAAGTAAAATTTCGAACCAGTAACGGCAGCATTTATTTTTGTCTAGATTATAAACATGCTGTAATTGTGTTGATGGCTGCATAAAGCGCACCATATTACTTAACGAAATAGATTTTGGGCCTATGTAGGCCTAGATCCATATGGCTAATCGATGTTTTGATAACTACTTTTTAGAACGTGCATGCATATCAACGCATGAATACATGTAGAAACATGTGGAAAAATGTCTATTCATTTCAGTTCAACCCCAGAAGTCCTGCACATATATAGTACCGTATATGGGTATAGTGTTAAATTTATGTTATACGTTTTCTTCTATGGTTTTTACCTTGTTCCCCACTAATCCATTGACTGCTAAATTAAATAACTAAACTTTTGCAGTATAATGGGTTTTTCGGTTCGCAGGCAATCTAAATCGACTTATCGTATGGTGGCTCGGCAAGTAACTTTCTCTGGCCTAATGTCTTTCTTCCTTTTTTGTCTTATCCGTGGAAAAGAGATGGCAAGAACTCTGGGCTATATGAGATGCGAATCTGCAGGATAATAAGTCCAGATAAAATGTTTGTTTTTTCTAGTTTAGGTCTAAATAAATGACAGGGTTTTAAGACAATGACAAAAAACGGGCGTTATTACGTGTACTTTTAACCTTATAAACATTTATTCAAGCACTGAAACTGCCCATAGAAAGGATTAACTCAAATGCTTGTCTGGCAAGCGTAAATGCAGTCGGAACATGGGCTGTGTTCACCAATATGACAAGAGAGAGATTATAACGACTTTTCCAAATGGAAGGATGCTATATTTTATTAGTTCCTAAGCTTGTAATGTCTCCAGATATTCGGCTCCTAGTGACAAGAGTACGTGGAAGTGATCTTATTCAGGTGACTCAAAAGAGAGAACGACATGTACATGTATATGCTGCCGATATAAAATTCGACGACAAGCAGAAGGCAAAGTTCGTATGGCTTATGGAAATAGAAAATATGATGGATAGCAAGAGCGTAAAAACGCTATTTTTATTATAAAACTTGCATGTACTTGTAAACTCGAGTCATGTGGTTCACCAGTTACCTTGGTATCGTAAGCTGAGGAAACTGGCGGATATTTTTATCGCTTTTTGTAAAGTTATATACATGTAGATTATCCGAGATACTGTACGGGATCATGTATACTCGACAGGGTTGATTCCTTGATGCCATAATCTTTACAAAGCCTAGCAAAAATAGTCTGATAATAAAACCGCAACGTTGCTAACCATAACTCTAAAATGGTAAATAGATGAGCTTTAAAATCGTATTTCGGCTATAGACAGCGCACACTTTTTATAGCATGTCTTGCTTATTGAAATAGAATCTCGAGTAATCCATAAACTTTTGTCAGATGCACACCATATTGATGTTTCTTAAAAGAGCACATATTAACTAATTAAAAGCAGGGAAAAATAAATTAAACCCAAAATAAGAGAAGAGACATTGTGTGGCTGTAATAAGTTAAACACACAATACATTTGAAACTAAACAGTTTCGATGCAAACTACATGTGATTAACTTGCGTTAATCAACACCACAGAAGGGTTGTTCAACTGTAAACTCTTCGCTTGACCAGGCGTTTCCAGGAACATTTAAAATGGTGTAGCGTTTTATAAATTAACCTGGACACCACTAGTATTTTACGACTAATAGGCAATCGCTGTTAAGTTCGAATGATAAACGGGATAGTTAGAAATAAACTACTATATATCTTTTTTCAACATTTATAATGTAAACATTTTAATTTCACGTGTCCCACTAATTTCACTGAAGATCAGCATGCATGACTGGCAAATTGTAAAATTGTAACATTGACTGGCAAATGTTTCCTTGAAACCCTGACGATAATAACACGAGCGACATTAATGATTTTCAAATAAAATGCAAGGACTGACGTTTCATGTGTCCCTCCCATTTTAATAACTGATTATTATTTTGATTTATATATTCATTGATATTTGAACGTTTACTTCACCACCTTCTGTCATGCTTCAAAATTTGTCAACAACGGACAAAATCAAGGGTCTCCGACTAAAACGGCCTTCTAGTGGATTGATACATAATCCCCATACTATAACACAGTTTCGTGTTATGAATGTATCACAAAAAACATTTTGGCATTTTAATGAAACAATAATTGTGTTCATAATTTATACAAACGAGCACGATAGCTTACACCAGGTTCACAAAAAAATGACATTTTTGACTTAAATCTGATCACATTTTTCACATTTCTCATACTAATAAGTCATACTCGTACTCATGAGTTTTGATAATAGCGAACAAAACTAGATTTAATACCAAAGAAGGATGTGTAGAACGTTTATCGTAACGATTTTCTGCAGGAGGCTTTTCTAAGTTTTTCAATCTTCGTTTTTGTTTCCAAACCATTTATTTCAAAGTTTTTGTTTTTGAACTGGCGATATCTTCGCCTTCTTTAGAAGAAGGGCCTCAGTTTGTTGATTATGGGACAGCTTTACTGCATATCCACGACAAGATGAAAGAGATGATACATGCATGCATTACTGCAACTTAAAAACCTTTCTTTACCAAAATTTACTGAAAATAAATATAGACACTTTAAATGGATGCTAAAGTAAATACCTCCCAAGTTAAAAGTATTCCAATGTTGTTTTCGTTGTACATTGTACAGTATGAGCAATAGCTGGTTTAATCATCACTAATGTTTGTGCGTTAAAAATAGTTTTTGCTCGTACAACAGCAGTTTCGAAAATGTTCACACCATGGTATATTCTCAGATTTATGCTTTCCATAGGATGAAGAAGTTACATGTATTCTTCATAAGGAATCTGTTGCGTGAGCTAACTTGGATCTTTGCAACATTCTACATCAAATGATCAAACGAAATCAAGCAAATATATGAATTTAACCAACAATGACGACAGATGGCATTCAAGAACTTGCATTTAGATGCTCAAATGTTGGCAACAGGAGTTACATGCATGTATTAACAAAACTAAATGTATGGTGCGTGGTTTGTAGGTAACTATTAGATCACACAAAACTGCCATCTAAGGAATGCTTCAATCATGCTCAAAATATTCCGTTTATTAAAAATATCCCACAGGGGAGGAAACACAGACACCCAAGGTTAAACCGAGATGCAGCTCGTAGACAAAGGTATAATTATACGTTCTACATTACGTCCTACATAATTTTGGAAATTATCATGATAATACACGTGCAGTATTAAGGAAAGGCACGACATTTTTAATCTTAATATATCTAGAGGTGAATCCAGGAGGAAAAGAGGCGAGTGGGAAATACTTGTTCGGATATTTTTCAGCAATAGGCGCTTTTTTCAGATTAAAATCAATTATTTAGATTTTATAGTGTGCCCCCTCCCCTCGTCTAATAACATTTTTATCGCTTAATAAAGCGATTATCTGACATCATATGCCATGACGTGTGAAACGGATAAGGATGAGCGATGGGTGATGAAAGACAACAATAAATGGTTACCTGGGTGATTGGTAAATGCCGTTACCACCGTTTTATGATCAAGCATTGCTACGTTTACTGAATGGTATTCCAATCAACTCCAAAATCTGACTCTGGTCGTTGTGGAATTTATTGGACTTCAGGTGTCATCTTTGACCGTTTATTTGACCATACATTGTAATTGCTAAACAACAATAATTACTGCATATAACTGACAGAAAAGATGACACTTATAGCTAAAATTATGTCACCAAGCCAAAACACGTAGTCACAATATTATAGACAACGTTAAATATATGTCGTCGTCCACATGGTCTCCAGCTATTGTTTCCATGCGTCTCCCAACACGCATGTTTATAAGTTCAATGCAGTTTTAAATTCTCGACACCTACATGTACATTATACACGTAATGAGGTATGAGTAACGATGCGATGAAGATGAACTAAGCTTTGTATACCGGTACCATCATTCAGGTTGAATAACACTTTTAAAAGCCAATTACGAATTGTATCTGAACCATTGCAATTCAGTTTCACCACAGACTTCCGATGTAACCACTATGAAACCATTGCCACGCATGGTTAACTGAAATAGTGATACATCAGCTCAAACTATTTGAGAAGTTCGTAAATCATCCAAAAAGAAAATTTCCTGATAAAAAGTAAACGTCGGAAACATACATGTGCCTCGTTTTTTCAAAATAAGTATATTTTTTCACCTTGAGTTTATAACTTAACTACCGTAAGATTGCACGGCTTAATTCGAGTCATTTTTTGTGAAACAATACGACAAGGTCTGCTTGAATCTTCTTCAACTTCCTCGTTAAATTTTGGCAGGAAGGGTCTAATAAACCACAGTATTTATGCCCCAGGTGTCGGTGGCATACCAGCAGGTCATGCGTTCTCAACTGACCATTTGCAAATGGCATATTTATGTATCAGCAGCAGGTGTGAGTTATTTGCATACATCCAACCCATGGCCTCCCATGTTTCATATTTCCACTTTAGAAATCATATTTAGTCTCTGGTAGGCCAAGAACGTAATAACTTCCTACTTCAATTACTGAAAATAAAATTAGCATAACTTTTAAACTATAGCTACCAGAAAATTTGCATTAGTCCTAACATCAATATGCTTGGATATCCTAATTATGGATAATTAATTCATAATGCTTTCAAATAATAATAATAATAATAATAATAATAATAATAATGCGTTTATTCCATAATGAAAAGGAATGAAAGGGTTGATTGGAACACTTACAATCATCCTGCACACACAAAAAAATATGTACTGGTATCACATGTAAATTCAAAAATTCTGATATTACATTATTTGTATTAACATCACAGTGACGGGATCTGTTGCGTGAGCTAACTTGGATCTTGTGGATCTTAACTTGGAGCATACTACAGTGAAACCTCTATAAGAAAGTGTTTGATGTCATGTTGAAGAAATCTGTGGCCTAGACTATTAAGACTTAATTAGACCCATAAGACTAAGGATGTACAGGTATAAGGATTAACAATGTATACATTGCAAATTATTGATGCTGAATAGATGCAATATCTTAATTTTTCACTAAATGCAGAAAATAAATTTTCGAAAACTAAGCAAACTAACGGACAGTTGATGCACACTATAGGTTGTTCCAACATAGAAGTTTGTTGCTAGCATTCCATATTGAAAAAACTGCCAAGTTTTCGATGCAGTTTTTTTTATTTTTTTTTTTATAAAAATATAGATGCCATTTTTCCTCAAGCAAGTTCAAGACACCCTGATCTATTCAGGACATCACATTATGCGCCCCATCTTTACAGGGTGTGCCGAAAATGTTCTAAATCAGTTGTTAAGTTTGAGTGAAAATGAAAGCGGAAAAGCATTCTTATTATGACAAATTTCAGAGTTTTGATTAAGATGGCGCCAGGTGGGCTCGCTCCATCAGGATACTTGCAAGGTGGTGCATGTGTGCATAATATGTGCAATCTTAATTATAGTCATGTTTGACTCATTTACATGTACCACCCACCCACATCAGGCATTCATGCCAACGAATAGCATCGAACATAGGCAGCACGCACATTGTTGTTAGTGGTTAAAATAACCACTGCTAACTTTGCATATAAATTCTCCCTTCACAGCTAAGAAAGACGACAACTTTGAGATTGCAAAGTAATCAAACGTAATACAGGCGTAATACGGCGTGCAAATCACCTGCGTGACTTATAGGAGATTCCCACTGCGCCATCTAGCGCAATGAGTTTTAAGTTGGGAGCGAACTGAGCGATTTGTTCCCCTATATAAACAAAACAGCACATTTTCACGTTTCATTAAACGGTGCACCATAAGAAATCACGTCGATTTAGTGCCCATGCACAAAAGCAATGTTTTGACGCTGAAGGCAACCTTGATTGCAAAAACATTGTAAAGACAAGTCGTTTTAATCAACGAAAAATAATTAAATAAATGAGCGCTTTGACATTTTCATTATATATATAGCCCGTAGATATATTTATGAGTTTTTTAACTCATCGCCCCTGGATTTCAATTTTACCAAAGTTTAGCGCTCGTTTAATGGTGGACTTTACAGTAATAGGATTTTTGTTCGCTTCGTTGCAGGGCTTTGAGAGAAAACGCCTAGAGAAATAAATTAGTTTCCGAAAATAAGTTAATCTCGCGAAATGGGCAAGAAATCATAACTTTTATAAGAAGAAGCTTTTTCTGCACGGGGCTTACTAAGTCTGGGCTAGAGAGCGCAACGAGCTACATGTATACTAGGTAATACTAGTGAAGCTCAGTATACGCTTACAGTATACGAGCCTAACAGCAACGCTACTGTTGCCTTGTACATTGACTATTAGTACAGGTGGAGGCTTAACTTTATGCGCCTCATTTGCATACAAATATGCTATAGTTGTTTTCGTACAGGTACCTGTGCCATTGAAGGCCAACAAATCCAGGTTCAACGGAATGTAAAAAAGTGGACACCTTAAAATAATAGGCGACCATATAAAGATTTTTTATATTAAGAAATATCTCATTTACTTTCTGGCTTTATCGATACCTTTATTATGGCACCTGCATACGTGCTAGCTACATGTAGTTAATAAGTATAATCACTCGAAGTCATTTTTTCTTTTTGATATCCCAAAAGGCTATTAAACTCTCGCGAGTAGGTGACGCGATGGTAGATTTGGTGCTCAATTTATGGACTGCCCTCACCTTGGGCATAAAAAATGTCTTTATTATACACGTTCCTTGCCATTTTAACCTTTTAGGCTTGGAACAAAATTCGGCGTAGCATAACCACTCCATAATACAATCAATGAATACCTGCCTGACTTGTAACCAGTACCCAGGTTTATCTTGGTCAAGAAAAAACGACGTTTTGTTGTTGCTTTGTACTGTAGTTTGTCGTTGCTGAGTTACAAAGAAGCTAACGACTTTAAGCGCATTATTATAGGCCTACCTAACTTTTGAGTGCTGTTAATTAGGCAGTGCTTCCTTTGTGATGTTTTCGTATCGGATTAAACACGCAGTTGCTGTCCAACTAGTATGATACTATCATAGGATCATGCAGTACAACATTCAAGAAAGCTAAAAACTGAAGGAATTCGGAATACACTGTAGGCTATCGTATTTTTACAAAAACTGGGTGTGATATTTACTCCTACACAACATCGATCCACATCGCAAAATGTTTATATTCATAAATTCATATTTTTATCCATAAAATGGTTCGCAGTTCTGGATTCTCAAATGAAGGCACTAAATTCAGTCACTTTTCTGTGCTTTTGCAAAATGACTAAGTTGCTTCATAAAATCATAACGCTTAAACCGATAGCACCTGCTCCTGAGATTCTGACACACCACTTCCAGTATGTAGTTTCGGTATATTAACAACGAAATGTCAGACCCTAATGATGCTAAATTTGCTTTATGAATTTACATACTTTCAGAAATGCGAAGATGGCCGCACAATATAGTTTAAGGTCAACATCCAAATTAGTGAAGCTGCCCAGCACATTTTGTCTTTTTTTTAGAAGCTGGATAGATTTTTAAATTCCTTGACCCCCTTTATAAAGAACTAAGACCGACCTTGTATTAAATTTGGAGTCAGACTCGAAAACAAATTTTATCTCCCTTTTTTGTGTTAAGCGGTGAGAAATATTTACATGCACTTTTGTGTTTTCGTTTTTGCTTTTTACCAGCAAACGGTTTAATTTGCCTAATGTTTAGCACGCCTTCATACTTAAAAGCACAATACATTACTGATGTCTACAGAAGGTCTTGGATGCACATTTTTTCTATCAAACATTAAAGCCATGTAGACACGAGTAATATAATTTGTGTAAAACGTAGGCTTATACATTTCGAACAATGTGACTTCAGCTACATGTATACTATACATCACACTGTACTATACGTCAGCAGTCATCAAAACGTTTTCAATTATACATGTAATTTATACATGTAATACACGCGGGGAATGATATCTAAATAATGAAAACCTTGAAATGCAGTGAACAAATGTACATGTATTCGCGCAGCTTAAAGAATCCAATCTTAATTTCAAACGAAAAATCGCGATGCATACAGCATAAATAACTATAGAGTACTGTATATTTTTGAAAAATCTTAAGTCTTCAACAAGCATCTGCTTTTTTGTTCTTCGGAAATTGACGCATAAGAAGTGACTACTTTGAATTGCTTTTCCTAATACGTCCACATGCTAGCTGGTTAATGCCTGTCACTTAAAAACGACAGTTTTTTATGATCCCGAATAATGTTTTAGCAGTTTCAACAAAGCGCAATGAGGAACATCTGGTCGATGTTTTTACTTTAATGCAGGCAATTTGTAAAATTTGCATCTTGGTGAGAGCAAAAAAAAAACTACTTCGACAACATGTACATGTGCGCACTATCAGTGTCAAAATAGCATATGCCTCGACACGTTACACATTGGCGATAACAAATACTGTCCTAAAAGTGTTGACTGAAGTGCAAATGGGTGGCCCTCTTCTCCAAAATGAGGATCATGCCTTCTTTCCCCACTTTTATCTAAAAAGCATTTGCATATAAACTGTAAACATTTTGTGGACGATGTCACGCAACATGAACTAGTTTAGCGTTTCCAATGCTACGGTAGTTAACATTGATGGAAAAATGCGCCACAACTGGACTGGGATTATAAGGGCAGTCGAACAGATTTAAAATAAGCAGGCCATACATTTGAAGCGCTTCTCTGCTTCAGAAATACAGCAAATCTTCAAATAAAACCCCGGATCTCCAATAAATCCCACTGGCATCTAATGAGCTCCTTTTATAATGCATGCTTTCATTCATATTCTAAACTCCAGTATCACTTATACACCGTGTCTTTATTGTCTTTTTCAAGTGTTTGGGGATATCTTCACTGTATATGCAGTACATGTAGGCGTACATGTACCACTTTTTTGCGCATCACTGAGACACGCACTTTTAATATTTAAAAGGGAATACGTGGTACAATGAGAAAAAAGTTAGGCAATGCAGATTTTTACTCCACATTTCATAACCGGTCTCTGAGATTTTTGGAGTGCATCTTATGTAATTTTTTTATAATCAAAGGACATGGAGATTATACACTGTAGATACATATTTGCGTTTATAAGTCGACAAATATGGCTCGACCTTAATATGGATTTCAAAAAGTGGTTAGAATTGTTGCTTCATTCAAGTAAAAGCATATTCCTGAGTCTTGGAACTCGTGGATGTTTTACTTTGAGGCATGATACCTGGGTGATAACAGGGTTTTAAAATACACATGAAATAAAAATTGAGAGGAGTTATTCCTTGTAAATGACTCACAGTTAAACTCATCAGAAATATTTGTGCAATGAGGAAAGACTTTAGGATCCTCCTGATAAAAATTTTCCATAATGATCCAATGCAGTCAAGAATTGTATAATGCAGGGAAACCGTATTATGTTCTGGTGTAAATAAATCTTTAGAATACAGCTTACTTAAAAGAAGCTCAAAAAGGATTCTCAGACAATTATTGTCGCACAAAAGAATAACATATAGGATTTCCTCCGAAGTGCATTAATTATCCATTAATTTAAATACTGAGGCAGCACTTTTCGGGGAATAAATCATCTCCATGGTCAAAAATTAACTTTTTGTTGTGGAAGTGGTATTTATGCATTGCATGGATACGCTTTTATTAGAAACCGATCAAGTAGCACTAAATGCTTATTACGATCAGTTACATGAACTGCGTGCTTCTTAAAAGATCATGTTGGCTAACTGGGCCAATTTTAGCCCAACATTAATAAATAACAATAAGGTATATTGCGTTGATTTCTGGCAACAGAGCGTGATGGTTCCCCAATACTAATATCAGTTTTCCGTATCAACACCCAGTAGAATTTGTTGCTGGGGTAACTAAAAAAACCGCTAGTGGCCATTTATTGTAGCAACTAGATTCAGTGTAGGATGTGATTATGTCGAGAGTGTATTGAGTTACGACATGTCGCCGGCCCGACATATACAGAAAGTGTTGAGTTGGTCATTTTTTCACCCGGTGGTTCATGTGGCAGGTATAATTACATAGCGTTAATTTATCGGGAACGAATGGCAATTTTTCCACGAGCTTAACATTTGGCGTGCTGCTATAAGAACGTGAACTAAGCTTGACTTGGCCGTATAATCCGCTGTTTAGTTGAAAAATTATCGGATTTTGCGACCCGAAAGGGTTAAAAATATGACTGCAAGTGCCTTAGTTCTGCAAAGACTTTGCTACTCATAAATCGCATATAACGTGAGTTGGTTCGTCAAAAGGGCGTTGATTGGTCAGACAAATATGGAAATGTTGATGATGTACATGTATAGGGGCTAGCTATAGCTACCTCGTTGAAGCAACTACATTATAAGATGTAACTCCATGCAGCTCGATATACATGTATATTTCATTGCCATTTGTGCAAGCTACCTTTTGAAGGATCGTCTATCTCGGATGGCATTAAGTCAACCAACAGATGTGTAACAGTATCTTGGTGGCCCACGGCTTATTTGCATAATATCAGGTTCCAGAGAGGAAAGAGATGAGATTTTGTCGATGCGTTGGGGACCACATGCAGACGTACGCGTGCAATTAGACGAGTGGTTGAAATTGCAGTTATATATATCGTGTGCTCTAGTCAATTATTAGGCGGTTTATGCATGAGAGAAACTAGTGCCCAGCCATTAGGCTGGCTACCTTTGCTGGAAAAGGTTGAAGGTTATAATAAACGAGGGGTCGCCCATTAATTCACACGACCCGTTAAACTCTACATTTATCACAATGCCAGTAATCAGGTGTCATGCTTTCTAAAATAGCTAAACGTCATCAGGTATACCCAGCGCCTCAAATAGTTTTCCCACATCATTATTGAAATAAATTTCAGCCAGTTTATAGCTTTTGCATCGTACTTGTACGGGGTTGCGCTAAATTGAAAATTGACTATATGGTCGTTAGAGATAATGACGGCTTGAAGTGCTCCATAACTGTACGCATTTAGCGTTGGTTCGTTTATTTTATTGAACATCATCGACTATTTTTGCTTGTATGCGGCCGTGAAGGAGATAACTCGGAAATTTGGAAAAATTACTCGATAAACATATTATGGACTCATTATTCCCTACTGGAATGTATGCATCTCTCAAGCTGCCATGAAAGTGCATATAGAAGTGTTGGTTGTATCCAATCCCCATTTCCCCTTTCCCCTTTGGTGAAATACAGCAATTATTATTATTTGTATTCGAATGCTGTTCGATTAACCTCTGTGCAGTTAACCTCAAAAGGAAAGCGTGCGTTTTTGTCAGATGAAAATATACAGTTATAGGCTTGATTATAGGAACATTTAACTGACTTTCGCTTATTGTTGACTTGTGCTGCCTTTCTTTTGCATGGGCAACATTGCAAGGATTCAGCAGGGTAATAGGCAGGTATGGGCAAATTGGAAAAAATTAAAGTTTATGGTCTGGAGAACTGGAAGGGCAACTTCAACATCTTTCCTGGTAGCAAACTCTCCAAGATTTGAACAGTTTGCCGGACTTCTTGGTGGACATTGTTTATGTAGACCTTATAGCCCCTAGATACTATTATAACATTAAACCCACCAGCGATTCAAACTTATTGCATATGTTCTTTTGTTGAAATTTAAACCCCAAAACTAATTTCCACCGAATGAATCTTTTTGTGGATCTTATTTGAAATTTCCCAACGTCCGATTCATTGAACATTCTGAAACGTAGCACCAGCCACTAGGCAAACATGATCGGTACATTTTTCTTATCGGGTTATTTCAGACGATTTTGCATGCTCGGGAACGTGCATGGGAATTTTTTAAATGGAGCACGTACGTATACTGCAATATGGCTTCCCATTTTTCGCCAATTTGGAAAGGCAGATGTTTCGTATCACGCAAATTGATCATTTTCTCGCTATCACATCATGTTCTGTCACAGTTTGAACGGAGGACATGAATTCCCTTTTTTTAAAGTGTCCTTTTAAATTGCTAGAGAATGAAATGCATACATATAAGCATGGCAGGCTGTACTTTTTTCAATTTCGAATTTAACTATCAGCCAGCTAGTCGGATCATTATTTCCAATCCTTCTGATGAATTGACGAATTAAAATGAAGGTCCTTCGGGTAACATCTGTATATCGGGAAACTTTTGCCTAAATTAACCTTCGATTTATGACGGCATTATCGATGTGCGTACTAAGCCCGTGGCTACCTTTTGCCTGCATATGCATGGGGTGGAATTGCAACAGCTTGGGATCGAAATGGTTTTTACTTGCCTCGCAACTACTAATTGGATTGTTGTAGCAAGTTTTTTCCCCAGACTGTTGATGATATACCTTGTCGCTGTTGTTCTCCAACAAATTGCTCGTCACGCTCTGGCCCCAAAAGGGTGTAGTTGCTGATGACAAACGTGTGGGGGATTCGTGTACAAGATACATCATCGAGTGTCAAGCGGTTGCTGGTCATATCTGTCAAAGGCAAATAGCTATCGTTTTGAGTTTGAAAATTGTTTTCAGATATATCGACGACTGGATGTCAGCGCAGTGGTGGCTTCGAAATTTGTGAAGTTCTCGGAATATTACTCCCAACTTTCGTTGTCGACAACAGTCCCTTTCGACTGCTTTTTTTTACGTACAATACATAAGATCGAGAGATGAAAATTTCATTTTTGCTAAATCGGATTACGACGTTTGTGGAAATAGGATAGGTAGCGAGTACAAGAGAAACCTTTCTTGTTGCAAACATGTCAGAAAGCAGGCGTTTGGCATAAAATAGGATTGCCGAAATATTTTTTTGCTCTATCTTCGCTTAATTTTGCTTGTTGAAAAGGCTGCGACCACATGGCTGACACGTAGTTTCTTCCGAGCATATTGTATTAGATTTTATGGTAGTTGGCAATGGATGTGCTCGAAGCACGTGAGCGCCACAATGGGATACAACGAAAGCTTAAAACAAAGAGATCAGAAAAGTTCAGTATTTCATCCCCCGTTGTCGTTTTAATGGAAGGGGGGAGGGCCCGAACGGCGTTTTTCAACATATTTTATACTTATTATATCCGATTTTTATTTCCTCTCGGGTTGAAATATACGGCGCGATATTAGTCGGAAAACGCTCCTTTTTTGGGAAATGGAAGATGAAGCAATATTACCCTTAATATAAAAGAGTGCATATTTCCATTACGCAAGAAAGCCGCGCAACTGCGGTTTTATTTATTGTGATTTATTTTTATAGGAATTTTTATAGGAATAACGTCGCGCTTCATTTTTTCGGGGAATGAAAATCAATTTCCTAATTCAATTCCGTCCGTGGACATGTAAATTCGTGCGCATAAATTAGGCATCGCCCACCCCCTTAACACGTACAAATGCGCTTATGACAATTTCATTACGCTGCTTATATCACGGCGAATAATACGTGGAAACGAAGCATTTGTGTACACTAGGTATAGTGGCGGAGGCACAACAAACTATTCATGATGTAACACACATTTAAACATGCTGTCTGAATCCCCACCTTGCATCATTCAAGTATATACATGTATGGATAAGCATGTAATAAAGCATGCGCATACCGTTATGTACCGAAACAACTCATCAATTCTCCAAATTAACGCCAATAATGTGCATGTATCTAAACTGCAGAAAGTTTTTTGGGAAAGGCTTATCCGAGAATATAATGCACGACAACAAAATTCAACGAAATGAATTATAATGCACTTTCTCCAAAGCTGATCGTCGTGTATATAGTGCAAATGACAGCAAATTAGAAAGTAATTAGGGTACTAAATTCACCGAATAAAGAATCTCATTTTTATCAGGGAATAATGGAACAACGATGGTGCTTCGGTGATCCCAGGAAGAAGCGTAGTTAAGTAAGCGGAATTAAAACGGTGCAATTAGTACCCCATGTATACATGTGTACACTGTATATACAGTATATTGTTAAATAAATTATTGATGCTGTTTAACTATGCTTTCAATTCGCGCTTAAAGGTTGTCCGAATAATCTGGATTCATTGGGAAAACACAAGGCTTGCTCAATATATCCATTACACTATACTGTACAGTTTTTACTCTCCTTGGATCATCCAGCTTATCGCTGTGAAACGTGTTTTTAAATCGCAATACCCATGAACCTGTCTTGGTTGGAACCAGGCTGCTTCGATCACAATATAGCCGGATGATTCCATAAGCCGAATGCATGAAAAAAAATTAAGGAAATACACTGTACATGTGTAACATGTTTGTTTAAAACGCATTGTACCAAGACGATCTACATGAGCAAATTATACTTGTACATATAAGAAAACAGAAAATTACACCTAGCAATCACCTCTTTCAGGCTCAAATCCTGCTATGTTCGTTGAGATTGCTTGTACACAATTTTACTAAGGGTGCAAAAATACATGTGTACATGTACACCAGCAAGTAGGTCCAAAGTTGTAAAATAAACAACTTTAGAAATAAATATCCTCACCTGTTCCCCATCAACCACTCTGCCAAGGGAACTGAATACATTACTATCTTTGCTCGCACTTGCTTCATGGTTTTTCCTTAACTAAGAATTGTCGATATCAGCAAAAATAAAATAATTGGAGAAACATTCGTTGCCTAAAGCAGCCAAGAACACCTGCTGATTAGCTAAGTTCGACAAAATGAAAAGCCATTACTGTACGAAGTGTCTGGATTACTGATCTTGAATTTATCCTGTCATTCAAGTTTTAGGATTTGTCATCATAGAAAAGAGTACATACGTATATGTAAACTGTAAGCAGTTTTGTTATGCGCTTGAAACCATGTGGCGAATCCAACGGCGAATAGCAAAACCATTTTCAAGATTCAAGACATTGAATCTCAGCGGTTGGATATTCATGGCCATTATGGATAAAAATACTCGGCCCATCATTCGCTTGTTCTTTTATGCTAACTGTTATTCACTACAAACAAATTATGGTTTATTGGATTTTGGGCATGAGCCCAAAATACGTTCGCTGTATGTGTCACTATATTTTCAGCAAGAAAATAAGAGCCACTTTATGAATCCTTTGAAATGTGCAGCAGATATCCCGCGAGCATCGATATCGTCGTGAAGTCGTATACCCGCTGAACGAGAAAACAATTATGCTAATTGCCTTTAATAGACGCTCGTGGAAATAGGCATCCCGAACATTTAGCATGTCAGAATTTTTAAAATAAATTGCGATTAAGGAGGTACATTTAAATAAATTACCAACTGAAGTATTAAAAGTTTTTTTCCGAGCATTGACGATAATAACAAGTTTAATGCCCCCAAAAGGCAATGTTATACCATAAAATACTGAGGCTGTCTTATAAAAGAAGACTAATATGCATAAGAACATTCATCATACAGTGTAAATGCCCTGCCAACCAATTGAAGAAAGGAGTAAAAATTATTTTGCATTAATTTGGGTTCTATAGCTGTCAACTCAGCATATATTTTTTTTTCAAATGTCATCGTGGCACAACTTTGATGGTTTTCTGACATGTTTTTGAAACTGCATGTTATATAGGTTTTGTACAATTAATGCAACAACGCGATACGTATCGCAGTTTCAGTTTTTTTATTGATGTGCCTTTATTCTTTATTACATGATACCAACTTTTTTGCCCTTTCACCACTACCATATTGCACAAGACAAATACCAAGGCAAGCACTTGTTAATCTCGAAATTTGTTAGGAAAAAGTGGCTGCGTGTGGTATGTAGTATTATCTTTACCAGTCACTAAACTTAAACTCTATAAATTCGAGGACCTGGTTTTTGCTAATTTTGAAGACGGTGATTTATTACGTCGGCATATGTGCCATTAAATAATGTCGAATAGATTTGTGCGCATGTTTTATTATTTAGGATGAAAACAAAAAAGTTATCTTTCTACGAATGTAATGGACTTTAGACCAAAGGACTATACGCCATGAAACTGATACTATTTCATTCTCGCTATATTTCACACTTTCACCCCACACATTATAGTCGAACTAATCATTTGTTAATGGGATAGAAAAATATGAAATATGGACTGTTCAACTTGATGATGTGTTAGGCCAATGAGAGTTTTGCTACACACGAGGCTAAAGCTATGCTCTAGAAAGAAAGCTCCGGATATTTTATTAGAGCAGATTAATTGCAGGTCTCTACACTAGAAAAAGGGTTGCGAGATTGTTTATTAGTAGCATCTTCAGAGGGTAGACATATAATCAAAACAAAAATCATGGGGAACTTCCATGCATATACTGTACATGTAGCACGAACTTTTCGAAATGCTCATCGGTACAGTAAGTCTAAACAAGCACTGCATTGTATACATAAAGAAAGGTCATGATTTCTTAAAACTTCACTATATATTTTCTCTTGAAAACATGTATGTCCTATAGAAAAAATAAACATCTACAATTTTACATAGGACTACACTTTTACATCCTATGTAACATTGTATCTCATTATTCTAAAGCCATGCCTGTATTTGGCTCATTGATCAGCCATCTTGAATATTCCAGAATCATTGAAGCAAACTAATATATACGATGTACTTACTATCAGTCAAATTTTCCATTAGTTTATGGGGAAACCTTAGCCATGCATTCATATCGATGTAGCAAACTTGCTGCTTTTTAATGCGGATATTCAGGGCACAGCATTGTAATCCTCATGCACATAGCACATATTTTCTCAGGATTCCATAAAAATTGCAATTCTCAATCAGTTTTATTAAATATCTACGAACAACTGCGACCTCCAGTGTACATTTGTATTTGTTCTCAGTGTTCTCCATTTCAATGCACGCATCACTGCATATATGCAATAAGTTATAGTTCAAATTATTTGACATTATTTATCCACATATTCTGGCGGTCTTTTTGCTCTGAAAGTTTTCAATTTCCACCTAAAACGATATTGCGCAGGTAACATTTAGATAGGGTTGGCTTGTGAATAGTATGAGAACATTTTACGTTTCCCTGATATTCTATGTTCCATTTCAAATTTAAAGTAGCCACGCAGTAGTTGCTGAGAGAGCTCTATCGCATACATGTATTTTACAATATTACCAAGTATGAAATATTTAGTTGGTATTCATTCACTTGTGCTATCAGGTATTTTAATAACTTTTGGGAATTGGGGAATTGATTTGGATTCCGTGACTTCACGCTTTTTTCCACCATGAATGTCTGGGTGTTGAATATGCAAAATGAAAACCTGCACATTTTTCTTACGTCTGGATTTTTAAGACTCGTGCAATTTTTATCTAAATGTTGTAAGTTAAAATAGTTTCATTCGAGCATAATTATCCATATTCATTAATGTGTTTTACCTTTAAAATTTTAAGTGAAATAGCTTTCTTTCGAAGCAACAAAATTACGAAACGAATGATAGAATTGTTTTTATCAACATTTTTTTGAGTAGTGTGTCACGAAAACATTGGCATGAAAACGAAGATGGGAAAGTAATAATTAATGTGATATTTTTCAGCGACATTCGCCGTCTAATTAAAGATAAGTAACAGCTATGCAGTACGTGATGTCTGCACATTAATAAGTCACTTGTTTATTATTAAATCGAGGGATGGTTGCTCGTGTTCTAATTGATGTAGAAGTTTTAAAGTAAACCAGATCTTGTGAAAATCCTGTAAATTCATTTAAGTAAGAGAAAACTATTCCCCAGATGTCTGTATATTGCCTTAATCGGATCCACGCCTAATAAATCTTGCTAGTATCGGCTCCAAACAATTGCTTAATAATTAATGATGCAGTGTTAAAAAATTGGATTATCTGAGAAAAATTCGAATTTTGCGAGCTGAGAAAGGCTCATTTTGAAATTTAACAGATTTATGAAAGATAGTGGTCTTGCATTATTTAATGAGGCAATATATATGTTAATTAGAAATGAGAAATAGTCTTGAACTATACAATGTCTATTTGTCTTCATTTCTGCATTATCTTATTATTTACTTCCAAGTGCTGATATCTTATTCATATATTGTAATAAATTTCCTGGCATATACGTCATTAGAAAGACTGGTAAGAAATAACTTTTCGAGTTAATCATTTATAGCTGTTTACTAAATGTTGGCCGTAACTAGACGTTTATGAAAACTGCTTTTACATACATGTAATGAGTTGTATATATTTATTTCTTGTACAGTTTTGGAAATCTTTTGAGGTTTAACTATAAATTTAACATACGCCATTAAGACATTTGGACTTCGTGTCATTGCAGTGCAGTCGGAATGATTATTTTGGATATAGATTGATCTGTATTAATATGCAAAAATGCTATCCTTTTGCAACAATGTATTTTGACCGTATAAGTAGTGTGTTAATGGTTAATGGAAATATTTTAACCAAGATCAGTGTGAAAGTTTTGTTTTCTTTATGTAAAATACCTGGCATCCATACAATGAGGGTTCTTTGTAATGCAAGCGTGTCAGACGATACATATACTTTTATACATATTTAACATAAATCAAGTTGAGATTGAGTTGATGCGTGAGAAATTTATATTATTTATAGGACTGCATGTTTCACGCATGGGTTGGAACCTGTTAATTCTAATTAAGATGTGCTCTACTTCACCAAATGATATCTCAATATAGGCATTGCTTAATAATTTATCCTTGGATACTCATCCCCAAAGCTTTTAATGTTTGCTTGCTACATGCTGCATATCTATACACACGCACTTGTACATGCACTTGTAAAAAAGCAATCGAAAAATATTCAGAGTTAAGCTGATATGAGGAACAGGAGTGCAATTACTGTAAAGTTTTCCATTGTTTCTGGATTACAGAATTCTTTGTGCTTAAAATCGAAATATAAAAGTTTACGCTTAATTCGTTGACTCTACAAAACTCCATACACTATCCCAACAAGTCTGCAATTTCAGGAAGATTCTTATTATAAGATACTTCGCCGGAATTTCCTGTACACTTGCAATGTCTTCAAAGCTTTCTTTCCCGCGAAATTACAGTATTTCTTGGGATTATGTCCACCAAGAACGACAGCTGTTTGGTTACGTTTGTCACCCTATATTTCAAGCAAGTTGGTTTCACTGTAAGCATTTAATGTTTTTCCTATAGATACCGGTATGTTGTGCTTCAATTTTTGTCCCAAGTTCTCTAGCTCATGTGACTTTTTCCTGATCCCCGCGATCACATTTCACCTGAATTAGAAAACGATTTGAATGCATTGCAAGGCTCCCATTGCTGTTTCTTGAAATTGCAGAGGATGGTATAACTTTAAAGTGGATTTAAAGAGGAAAACAAACAATTTTAAAGCATTTACGTACATAAAGTATAGTAATAATTCAAGAGTAATTCCGTTGGATGTTTTTTTTAGCAAATAATTAAATTGCGTAACATGTAGGCTGCTAAGTCCATCAAATAGTTTGTGACTGAATTTATCCGTAGGTGGAAACAAATTCCATCAGCCTACCATGAATCTATACTGGATATAAAAAATCCAATGAATTATCGTTGGTACTCCAGGATGATAGTCATAACACCTTCTGTATACGGATACCCGTACCCGTGATTGGATATCATCACAGCTGGTGTTACATATCATACTGGGTAACAATAATTAACTTATGCAATGTTCTCGCATTTTACTGATGTTCTGTTGCTTTTCTCGGATAAGTTTCGTGAAATCTGCTTTAAACCTGATAAGTTGCGTAAGCATATATTGTCACTATTTCAGGCCCACGTTAGTAATATAGAGGATGAAATGAATTTCATTTGTTTTCAGCTATTCGCGTTCAAACTGTGAATTTATTATGTTAACAGTAATCTTGTTATAGCGAAAGAATTATAATTGTTTGAATTTCAAACCGGCCATTGTGTACATAAAACCCATAATCTTTTATTCTTTTGATATCATAATCCGCAAATGGACAAACAACGAGAATTAACGCGCTTTTGGACAGATGGTGCCAAATTTGGTAATATTCCGATGGGAAATTCATCTCTTATCGCCTAATTATTTTCCATTAAAATTGTAGACAAAGCAAGATTATTGAAAATTACATAGTCTACTGTATGGTGCTTGCCATCGTGCAGAAAATGAGATTTGGGTACCATCCCTACATCTGTAATATGTTAATAAAATATGCTTGCGCAGACAGTTTGTCACGCTGCGTCAATACACACACCCAATTTCATATTTCAAACTTAATTGCATTCATTAACAATTGGATTGAAAGTAGCATATCGGCATATATGTTTGCATGACTGTAAGCACACTGTTGATTGGATGCCGACAAAGGCTAGTCAGTCACATGCTTCGAGATGACAAACAAATATTTGGCAAAATGAACGCAGCGAATTACAAACTGTTAGCTAATGTTTTGCAGTTGGTAGACGAAATTAAAACGATTTATTTAGCTATTAAAAACACCAGTTACATTGAGACTCTACATGTATCATTCACAAAACAATATATTTTATAAGTTATGATACGTGCAGGTGTTCCGTATATAGGTCGCCTGTTCAGACAGTACCTGGATATATGATTGGGACGCAGTGTATCAAATATACATACATGTCTGTACATTGTTATTTCCAGATCATTCAAAAATGCCCGAAGCAAATCACCGATACAGAATTCAGACGGTGTCTCGCTAGCACCGGTCAAGAAACCCCGCCAGACCCTAGTTGTTGCCCTGAAAACTTTCTCGGGGTATGTTATTGGCCATGGATGCACTGCAATATCCGTGAACATAACCCACGCAAACTCGTTTTACAATCTGCAATGTAATTTTTAAAATGACCCCATCAGCAACACATGCATGTATATGGTTATTGCAGTTAGACTAGACAATATACACAAACGTGCTTTTCATATAAAAACGAGAATAAAAATACGACAACGATCTGAAAAACCTTGAATTTATTACATACTCTGCGCCTTACAAATACGCATGAAATGTAATTGTCTCGAGTTTTTATTAAATGACCACAAGTAGAGTCATTTACTGTAAATTATTTGCAATAATTATACGTGGGATTTCACGGATTCCTGTAATGGGCGGGAAAACGCAATATTTTTTGATATCTCAGGGTTTGTGTGCACGATTATCATACTGTCCTCAAGTTCTTTCAACTCCAGAATGGAGGCAGAATTCAAAATTTTCCCGCTGGGGTTATTTTGTAGTTGTCAATTTTAATTTATGGGTTATAAGAAAACATAACTATTCAAAAGTACATAAAAAATTAACGAAGAAATCAAAATTGATTAACGATGAGTTTTATTAGCCGATTCAATAACTCAGCATTTATTACCCCAGCAACGTAATTAGAGTGAATAAATTTTGCTATGTTTGTATCAACTATACACATAGTATACTTGCCCCGCTTACGATGCAAAACACGCGTAAGCTAGTCAACAAAACTAAAAACTTCGGATATGCAAACTCGTATTTATAAGCACAGCAGATTTGTGTATGGGATCAACCAACTTAAAAGGGCAGGCTCCATGAAAACAAGGTGATTAGTGAAGTTTGGCTCTATTCCATATATAAGTAGAATACATACATGTATAATCATATATTGCATGGAGTTTCTTTATGTATTCATGTGTGAGCGATATAGCTTCTTTTACAAATAAATCTAACTTTGTTCCGGCGCATTGGCCGTAGAAAGAATGGGTTTCTCTATTTCTATCTAAAAGAACACTTAACTGAGCGTAATAAATAAAATTTCTCAGAATTTTAAAATATACCGGAAAAGTTTCTCCGGGAAAAGAAATTACCATATATGCATGTAGTAGATTTCGCTTCAAAAGATATGCCCTAACTTGTGCTGCCCTCAACAGGAAAAAGCATGGATGTTAACATCAAATGTAATAGAAATTAAAATTACATGTACATTGCACTCGTTGCGAGGTATTGCGGACAACTAAATTTCAATTAATTTCCAATTTAATTTACTCGGAAGCCATATCAATATAATATTTCAAATCGCGATTTTGCAGCATATTCCTAACATTTCGATGATGCAGCTAATCTTTATGTCAAAGATTCATCGTTACAACTTGCAACGTGAACATGTGCAACAAAAAAATTTTTAGCAGTCGACGAAACGTAATTTTACAGGTGACAGGCAGAAATAACCGAGTTTGCGAATCTAATTACCATTTTGTTGGATTTAGACTACCAAATTTAAAAAGTATATAGATAAGCCCAACATCATTGTATGTTTAGACGAGCATTCACGTACATGTACATGACACTCGTAATTGCTAAGAAAGTTGCGAATTATAAGCTATTTTCGTTAA
Organism: Cylindroiulus punctatus; assembly: GCA_034695085.1. Lineage (NCBI taxonomy): Eukaryota > Metazoa > Arthropoda > Diplopoda > Julida > Julidae > Cylindroiulus > Cylindroiulus punctatus. The sequence goes on from JAQFYZ010000332.1 coordinate 43,877, forward strand.
GGTAGGAATAATTTGGCATTGACATGACACTATACGTAATGGAAATAGCGAAACATGAATAGGGAAAATTTCTTCCAGTTCTGGAAAATCTTGAATCGTAAGGGAGATTTGAAGGGCCTGGGAAAGTACGGGGAAATTGACACTTTAAAAAAGTAAGGAGATCAAGCAAATTAATACATTGTGCAGGTCATAAGTTTAAAAAAATGAAGACATGACAAGCAATTCTGGGGAAGAAATACGGTCAATTTTGTCAATTGTCAATTTAAAAAAATTAATCTTCAGTTTCTTTAACAAAAGTAAAGTTTATCTCTTGTTTACATATTAAAAACAGTAAATATAGCACATATAGCATGCAAATATAACATTTTGCATCTCCACAGTGCTCAGAGTTGTCAGCAAAGTAAGCTAGGGTAAATTTCGCCTCTGGAGAAACCTGCAGGTCTTCTGAAAACGTGCTAGACAACGAGAGCTTTCATGACTAGGATAACATGATATTGGACATGACACTTTACATAGACATGCAACATTAACACAGTACAACAAAGCCACTTATAAAGGTCGATCAAGCTGATATGAATGGATGTATTCATATCAGATATGTATATGACATGTTTTTGGACATTGCATGTTCATGTTCAAAAGGGTATATCACGACGTGCAATGTCATCGGTTTATTATTCTGAACAAAAGGAAATCTATTTTTAGAATGAGCATAGTCATATAAAAGCAATTGATTACATGTATACATTCTCATTCTTGTAGGTTCCTGTGACATGTGGTTGCATTAATGTAAATGTTATTGAATGGAGTCGATTTAAAAATACGTATTTTCTACATATACCGTACAGTGTAATGGACGCCTTATCCACTTTGCGAAAATTATATTTTCAATCGTTACTTATAATATGCTTCAATGACGTACGTCACCGTTGCATGAAACATAACCTTCAGTTCTGTTTCAAGGAAAGTTCTGCATACACTGCACACGTTGGCCTCACGTGTCTGAATTTTCGGGATGTCATTTCTTTTGAACCCGATCTATTTGTGTAGCTAACGTGTACTAGTTTTCGCAGCCAATTCAAACTCATGCGTTCATATAATATAGTGTCACAAATGACTTTGCTAATGGTACTAAACTGCACACTAACAGGCGAAAAGCCCAAGAAACCTGGTAATTGCAAGTAGCGTATTGCCACACGTACAAGTGTTATAATGATCGCGGCTAACAATAAAGTTAATAAGGGTGTTTAGAATGATAATGCGGGATCGTATAACAGGTTATTTCACATGACTGCTATGAATTCCTTGAAATGACGTTAAAGAGCGCAGGGAGAATACCATGCACCGCCATGTTTTTTTAGAGGCTGTTGAACGACGTGATAAATTTGCGACACTCGTACAAATCTGACATTATAGTGAAATTGTGCGCAAAATGCAATTTGTGAGGATTCATTTAATAGTACGGTAATTAGGAAAGGCAAAATAGCAGAAGTCGCAAGTGGAGTGTACAGTATAACACGCGACACCCGTTTCGTTGTTTCAAGGAATAGCTATATAGTCGCACAGTAGAAATAAGCAACTAAAAGCTGTTTCCAATGACACCACGTTGCTAATAGGTTACCTACTGTAGAGCAGCTTAATTTACATACACCCCAGGAGAAAAAAGTTTGATATCCACCCCGCATGCATGCACTTCTACGTGCGTGTGCGTGCGTTTGCGGTCTCTGAATATTGTTGTTGCTGTCATAACATTTTCAGTGCAACTTCCAAAAAGTGGACTGAGGTCATAATGACGCTACTAATATAATCTTTTGCGTATTGAGCAGAAAGTTGTATAAAGTTTCTGCGTGAACAAAATATCCCCAAATCTTGAATTTTTAAATTTATAATTTAGGACTGATTTACATTTCCGTATAATGCATGATGGAGTTGGACTTTTCTTTATCGCCGATGTTATTATAGGTCAAGACTCGCGTCCACCATACATGTATCCACAGTACACTGAACACCCTGATGCCGTATTACTGCTGCTGAGCAACTTTTCATATTGGGTCCGGCCAACGAAATCTCTGGATGAGTTTTCCCGCTCTTGTGCGGGTGAAAATATATTATAAGGCTGTATTCACGCATTTTCGGCATGATCGAAATCAGTTATGATGATGATAATAAACAGTTGAGGAACGTTCTATTACTAAGCGCCACATAGAAAAGGGCTGGCAATGCTTAGTTATAAAATTGATTCGTTTTAACGATTATGATATTGTGTATTACAATTATTTGTAAAGAAAGTTTCACAATGACGTATTGCATTATAAAACGCCTATCTTATTACATATGCCATATTCAGTGCCCACTTGAATGATAAAATCATTCGGTGCCAGTAGTACTGGTAGTATGCAAAGAAGTATTATAAAAACGCAATGTGGCTCTACACTTGGCCGCCTAACCAGTTGCATAAAAACTGCCATGTAGGTTGTTTGTCTAGTAATTTCCATACTATTATTTTTCTATGGTTTTCGTATACACATGTATATACACCCTTATTCCAATTAAACCTATGCATGTGGTTAAATTGCTTGGCCGATTTATGCATAAACATCAGCTTTGGTATACGAGCGTAGGAAACAACGAGTATCAGGATTAAAGTAAGAAATGCGTCAACCGGTGTTAGCTTTGTTTTTATTTTGTTCATTTTCGTATGTTAAACCGATCGATACCTGTACACGTATTTTGGAAGGAAGTTTTCATTCTCATAAATTTGAGGAGTAATTGTATTCGGCTTTACGTTCCGGCCTTACCATAGCCATTTAATCTGTTAAGAATAGATTTGTGTGGTTCTAAGGTCATTGTCGCCTGAAACCAACATTGTCCAAAAAGCACTTGCATGGTAGTGGCCATTCAACGTGGAGTACTCGAATTAATGCAGAACATTAACACCATCCTGCACGTCGCAGCACATGCAAACAATGTTATTAAGCTCCAAATTGAAACTCGATATGAGGCACACTAAGCCGAAGAATTCATCGTAAATGACTGGATTACACGATGATTGAGTTGTTCTTTGGAAAAATTTAATAGGATTTTCCGGAGAAAATTCTCTCACTACGAGTTTCTGAGTGCTCAAGATGTTCATTCGAAAACTTGTCTGTGGCTTAGACTGCTCGAGAAATTTTGAACCTCGGGATATTTTGTATATTTCAAATTACAGTTTCTTATTGGTATTAATATTGTTTATGCAGCCCCTCTGAACATTTATTTGTACTTTAGTTATAGTTGGGTTCAATATTTTGGGTTTTTCCCCTGGCAAAACAAAAACAGACATCCAATGATGCACAGAAGCTTCTGCACTCACCTTTGACCTGGAAAAGGAAAAATAAATTTTCAAATTCTGACAGATAACTACACAACATTCCTCTTTACGTTATATGAAGACATGCCAGCGGCCACTTGAAAATCTAATATCTGATGGCTTTGTCCTCTGCAAGAATGTATACTTAAGCGACAAGTGCAGGCTGGGAACCATATCTCATGTTATAAAGGGTGGCATGCATGAATCTCCCAAACTTTTTTATGCTTGTATTACATTCTCTGGTATACGAAAAAGACTCGCTGGTGTTGTTAGTTTTGTTCAAGTGTACCGTATACACAGTTTACCTCCATCTGCATTTGAAAGTGATAGTTATGTTTTCTGTCTGCCCTGTGTACATGTCCCCAGTTTCTTTTAAAAGACTGGCATGAATAATGTCGTTCACAGAGGGACAGCTACAGTAGTTTGGCCGATTCAATTTCCAAGAAGCAACGGTAATAGTTTCAGAAGTAAGCTCTTTTAGTGACCTTTACATATACGACTGCCAGCATCTATATCCACTGTTCACTTAATAGAAAACTTTTAGACCACTACATAAATTTCCATAAGAGCTGGCTGGACGCAATCGCATTGAATAAGGCTTAGCAGCGAGGGCTAACCACAAAATCCTAATGCCAACTTAACAGTATTTAGCCAAACTGACATAAAATGAACTCAATCTATTATCGGATAGACCGCAGAACCAGCTGTAATCGGATTTCTATAATTGGGCTGCTAAACCAAATGTCTTTTCTGCGTTTTTCGGTACTTACGTATTATCCTAGACTACCTAACCTACCTAACCTAACCTAACCTAACCTAACCTAACCTAACCT
>JAQFYZ010000333.1:0-48015 GCA_034695085.1 Cylindroiulus punctatus
CCTGCATGATCCCTCTACCAGCTATCATGCTCGCCTGCCAGCAACTGGCGATGCATCGCCCCCTGGTGGCAACCTCCGATTGTGGCTCCATTGGCCCCAATGGGAGATACTACACTTATTGGTGTATACGCTATGCCCTGCTGTTTGGTAAAAAAAAATCGTATTTGTTTTCATAAGAACTACATTGGATTTTGGGGAAGAGTAAACTCCCTTTCGAAGACTCCCCACGGACATTCCACGTATACAAACTGTCTAACAGTGTATTAGTTTTCACTGGCTAAAATGTACACGTTTGGACAAGGTCAATCAACAGAGAACAGTTTCACTTTCATGGTGATAATAGTGAATTTTGTTTGGGCATGCGAGGATAAAATGCAGACGACGTGTGAGTTAATTGTCTTGTTTGTCTTGGTGTCAACGCTTTACATCAGAATAGAATTTCACGAGAAATTTGAAGTGTTAAAACCCGTTCAAGAGCTTATATGGAACCGCTAAAACTGGGACATGACAATGGCTCCACCCTCTGCATGTTTATCGCCGCTGATGATCACATAAATTCCATGATGAAACATTGATGTAACTAAAAATAGCTCTCAAATGACGGTCACAAAGCACGAGGCTTTGTCATGTACCACTCAAATAAATGTAACTTAATATTGGTTAGCAGATATTTGAGAATGACTAACTCATGCACACGAGTGACGAATACTCGAATAATATATTTTTCAATTAAGTCCAATAATTATGGCTTATGGTGAGCCAGCAAACACAGCTGCTTGTTAGCCAAGTTGTGGTGGGAAGGTGGACCTTGTGGACAAGGATTTGGTCGCCGTAGGTGGTCAGTCCATCCTCGTTAATTGGCACGCAATTTATTTTGTTTACAAAAGCAAATTACTTCTCCCCTTTCCAACAAAGCTCCATTTGTGCAAATCGAAATAAGAGTATTTCTAAATTCAAAGACTATTTCACTATTTGAGTACCTTTTAGAAGTGTGCTGCTATACATTAAGTTCGCCTGCTCAGCTGTACAATGGAAACAGTTGAACGTGTCTCAATTGTCCATGCGGTAATTTTAGACAGGTATCACTATGTTTGAATGCAAGCCACTTTACACATACATGTACAACATCTTCCTTGTACCAAGTCACTTTACTCACTGGAGATGTAAGTTTACATGGCTTGCCTTAAAGTCTGTTCTTATCTGGAATAAAATACAACTCTCAATATTCACCTCATAGGCTGCCTAACGATACTTGTTATCGAGTTACCGCTTTTTGCTGACGATACAAACATCGTCCATTTTCTTATGAAAATTGCCTCGTACGATACACTGTAAAACTGTGAACAGAACCACACTTGTCATTTTTAGTTACATTTTTCGTGACGCTACAAGAGTGAAATGTCAAGAAAAATAAAAAAATAATTATTCCGTACAATTAGCCAGGGTACTGAATCACATTTAACCAACGCCTCATGGACAATCTGGAAGTGGAAGACAAGGCATTCATCACAAATACATGTATCAATTGTGCAGTTTCGAAGCACTTGCCAGAGAAACAGAAGAGTAACATAGAAGGAGAGAGCGTAATAAACTGGCTGACCGCTGGAAGCAGAGTCCACTAAATTACCCCTTGGCCTCTCTTTCTCCCCTCCTTAAATTGACCAAAAAGACTTCAATTGAAGGCGGCTTAAAGCAAAAATATATTTTTTTTAGTGATCTCAGTACCATAAACCTTTTTTATCTGTGCCTTTTCCCCCATCGTCATCTTTCAAAGTACACACTGACCTTTTTTTCCAGGAAACTACCCCCGTTGGAAATTCTTACGAAACAGATCACAGACGGGGGGTAAATACGAGGGTATTGGCCAAAAAGTTTTCCGAATGATTCATCCCAAGCATCCCTAGAAAACGAAAGGGGAGCTAACCCATATCTTTTACCTACGAAACTACAACTTGAACCCTTTCCGCATAATTTTTCTTACAATCTCCAACTTTTCGTGAGTCATGGTCAACATACACTGTACCTTGTACAGGACTGGGTGACGAATGAAGAAATAAGACCGGGTTAAATATTAATTTTTGCTCCAGTTGTCTTAGTTTTTCGTGTACAAGAATCTTCAGAAGTGACAAAAAGTATGGAAACAGTATGATAATTGCTGTTCACAAGTAAATGGAAAGGAGTACAAGTTTCAAAGTACACCTGTTATAATGCTTACAATGCATGATTTACACTGTATGTATCAACTGCTATGGGGAAAGTCAATTTTCTGGTTTTTGATTTTATTTTTGCAGTGTATAGGAATCAACAATGCGCGAAGGGAACATCCCTTATGGTATTTCCTAAGTGCAATTTAGCTAGGAAATTGTCAAGACAATCCATTAATGAACCAACCTGGTCAGGGTAGAGATATGCAAGGCATTATGAATTTCCACAACATGGATTGAATTGAGTTAGAGTGGGTTGCACTGTTGGTGATATCTGTCACACAGCCTGACTATTGGAAATGCTAACGTGTTGGGAGTTTAGATGCAGGGATGTACAGTAAAATATGGAATGTTAATATTATGGAAGGCCAATCTGGAGATAACATCTGGCTAGAAGAACTTAGCCTGATGACATGTGAAGAAGCAGGTGTGGTAAGGTGGGAAATCTGGAATGGAGGTTCGAATGGCATAGAATTACTATATAGGGAGTTGTTAAAGAAGGATGGAGAGTGATGGAGATAGGAGATTTGAAAGGAGGAAATTTCTTCCTTGCTGATGCAGCATCTGGCACTTGGGAGCACCTGATGGAGGTGATTGCTTGATTGGGGTAGATAATTAAGGTTTCCAATGATATTTAAGGTTTCATTTCTTAAACGCCTGTTATGTACGCGTCAATCAAGAGGTATTGTGCTGGCGGCCATGTGCATGTAGCAACTCGGTCCCCATGCTTGGATTTTGGCTTGTGTTGCCTGATAAAAAATTTTAGTTAGCACTTGACACTGCAAGGTTATAACAATGGGTATAGAGATTGAAAGAAATTTGGAAGAAATTGGAAGAAATTTTTAAATTACTGTTTATATCACTTATAAAGCGAAAAACAAAACACACACACACTTATTTTGTAGTTGTTAGATAGTGTATAAGCTATGTAATGTAAGCATTATAAAAGATGTACTTCGAAACACGTACTCCTCATATACTCGTGAACAGCAATTATTATACTGCTTCCATACTTTTTGTGCCTACTTAATTACATTGATTCATTTACATCAATCTCTATTTACAAATTTATTCATGTAGAAAAATTATGACAGTTCAGACTGATATGGTCCACGCAAAAACGACCAAAAACTGCAGTTTCCGTCTAAGAATAATAATTGCGTCCATTTGACGGATGATCTTAACAAGGGCTTATTTTTGGGGTAGGGCTTATATTACGAGCGCCCTGAAAAATAATGCTAGGGCTTATATTCGGTGAAACACGGTAAATCGACTGAATTTAATCCCGATTTGGAAAGTGTGATCTCAAATTAATTTGCAATAATTTCATTTTTGCATCAGCGGAAATTTTGTAACTTGTTAGAAATATGTACAGTGTGCGTCTAATTTCTAAATGGTGGCGCCATCTAACTCCGCTTTTCATACTTATGAACCAATTCAGTGCTGGGCAGAGTGGATGAGAATGAAAGGCTTTCATTTTCATTGCCCAGTCATTGAAAGCACGCTAATCTGACAAAGCATTCAAATATCGTAGGTCAGTCATACAGCATATAATGATAAATATTATAGGCACTCAAACAACGCCAAAACTGCATTGTGTGTTGGCCTAAACCAGCTTTTAATAGCTTAATTTTGCTAAAAAAAAAAGATCACCGAGCTCGTAGGGCTAGAAATCGGTCAGCTAATTTTTGCGACTAAATTTAGGATCACTTACATGCCTCGATCTTTTTCAAAACACATTTTCATTGATGTAGACATGCTAAGAATGCCTGGAGATAATGTATGGGTTTAAGCTCTTTAATCTGAGCTATAAATACTACTATACGTTATGCTCGGAGAAATTACTAACACAAAAGTTGTCTGGAAGAACAAATATGGTCATCAAAACTTGCATGCTGCATACACATGCAATTTTCTGGCGCGCCATTCCTTTAGGATTGGCAAATACATGTATATGCAATACGGCAGTTTTAAAAATATAGGGCTATAGTCTGTCCACATACATGTACAGTACATGTATGTACTGAATGAACTGAGGGACAGCCTATCAGAGAGCTTACACATTTGGTTTTCCAGCACATTAAATGGTAAAGCAAACTGGAGAATTGTTGACATAAGGCCTGGCAAGATTAATTCGAAAACGGTTGCCATCATATTGGTTCATTTGAACTATCCAGTTCATTCAATATATGAATCGACTATATTGTTCAACAATCGCAAGGGCGTCAAAAATAGCTCGTTCCATACAATGGGATATTGGTTCTGAATTCTGTCATTCAATAACATTGCACGATGTGTGATGTGGAAATCCTCCGAATCTGGCTGGTGCCCATCATGGTCCCAAACCTGGAGAACTAGTTTTAAATAGCTACAATACAGGTATAAATTCACTCGATGTTGTCCCCGGCAACTCTTGGGCGATTCTTTACCCCTAAGATCGAATTACACTATAGTCAATTTTTACATGAAATTAAATTAAATACAGAATCTACAACAGATCTACGCCTATATATTTTTTCTTATTTTTATATTGTTATTTTGTTCGTTTTTGCCATTGCAATCTGATTTTGGTGTTGAATCCTCCCCTCTGGGGATAAAAATTATAACAAAATGAAATATATATTTAGGTATCTTAAAGTTTGCACATAAACATACTGACTGATGAAGTCACTGATATACGCGCTCATACACAAAGAGTAATCATACATGTACAGTGTACATGACATGTAGGCTATATCTAACATCGTCATAGTCCCTGAGCTAAAATGTCATACTACATTGTAGCTGTACACTGTAGTTGAAACAAATTTTCAAAACTGAATTACCCAATACAACTCCAGTATAAATGACTATATGCAATTTAATGAGTCAGCTTGGAAGAATTGCATAATTATACAGTTGGTTGAAAATGAGCTACGAAGCTACAGACGTTACGTTTGCAAAGATATTTCTGATATGGCCTCCACTGCCAATCAACAACAAGACTTATTTAATTAACTTTTCAACAGAGATTATTTTAAACGTTTACGTATCCATGCATTCAGAAAAGTGAACACGTGAAAGTGAATTTGAATAACCACGACGATACATGTATTTTCGTGGGCAATTTCGCCAGTTTGGGGCATTTACAGTACATGCAGATAAATTGATGGAAGTTGAAGGGTGAAACTGTCACGAGCAAAAAAAAAATTCAAATGTGTTTCGGGAGTTTCATAAATAGTAAATTGCATATATGGTACTGTACGTGTATTTCGCGCATTAAAAATTATACATCAAATGTACAATTGAATACCCTGGTGAAAAAAAATGAGATTAAACGTTTAGAATCTCCAGGGACATTTCCTCAGTTCATAATAAAGTTAATCACTACCTTCACATTTGAAGTGTATCAGAAAACGCCGGAGAACCGCTTATCACAGCATAAATTTTATATGAAATGCCAAACCTTAAAAGTATTAAAACTGCTTCCTAACGAAAACTACCGATTTTCAACGGACTATATAGAAATTCCTTAAATTTAGCTTGTAATATGGGGAGTGTATACTTCGCCAGTTTATGCATACAGTATCCAGGATTGGCTATTTTCAGTTTCAACTTATAATAGACAAGAACAGCCATTTACTCGGTTTATTACACTGTACATGTAGTTTGCTTTTCATTTAATTAGAACTTGAGTCTTTGTGTTGTGCTATGATGCTAACTATTTACTTGAACCGATATCTAGAAAAGGTTAATGTGGCTGTAATTGTGCTTAGCAATGCATGGCATAAAAGTCACGCTCGGTTACATTTCCAATTTCCTAAATATTTATCTTGAGCGGCAGAGGTATGGCTATTTCTACCAACATGATTTGAAATTAAGGTATGCACTAATTACAGTTGAACCAAAATATATTAACAACGTAAGTATAAAAAGAACTTATTGCTTCGATGTTGAGATTGTTTTAGAACATCGGAATAAAAGCATTCATATTTGATGTCCACGACCACCTCATTATATTGTAAGTAAAATATAAAACTAGGTCTGCATGCATGTAGGTCAGAAACCAGCATTGTATCCCCTTATACAGGTTTTTCAGGTCTTCAACACGCACTCTGTATAAGTAAACCTAATTTTTATTAATAGTTAAAACCTTAATTTTACCCCTTTGAGGTTGTACGTGTATACGCTTATAAAGCCTATACATGCATATATTGTTTTATAATAGGTGAGTTCATATTACTATTCTGTTTTCTCCTTCGTCAAATTTAAAAAATACTCAAAACACCCCCAGGGTCTAGCTGCACTGTGTTTTTTAAGCCAGAGGTCAGAGGATTCTAGATGTTTTGTAACGTACACGTCACCACCAGTAGACAGATTTTGTGGTAAATCATGTAAACCCAACTGACATTGACTTGATGTACAACGTAGGGCAAAATGTGATTATTAATTTTATTTTTAATGAAGGCGGAAAAAATAAATTATAATAATTACTGCCACATACGTTTCAAACTTAAAATTGGTGAAACACCATGAACTTTTACTGTCAACTAACAAGCACAGCTTATTAGCATAACTATTGATCTCGATACTTTTGCAATTAAACAAGTTCCACTCAAGGTTTGGATTTCATAATTAATGAACTCAACGAGGCGCCAGTAACTAAAAAAATGAGCCAAGATGACGCAATTTATCATGCACGCATAGCAGTAAACACAGGCAACTTCGGTGAGACTTAGTTTGAAACTTAGAAGTGGATCTCACCCCAATTAATGTAATTTTAGTCAAAATTCTAATCGATAAATTACCCGTAGTGCGTGTAAGTACGCCTAGAATATATTATCGGGCAAAAAACAGCAATAAAATCTGCACATATTATCTAAGACGAAAAGATAATAGAGAAAAGGAAGCTGTAATAATAATAGTAATAAAGTATAACAAGGTTTTGATAAGATAATTTAGGCTGTTGGAAGGATTTTATTACGTACTGGACACATCATGAATAATTAAATCAGCCGAGTTAAGATATATGAATCGTTTAATATCGTCGCCTTAAGGTATACAAAATCCAGTACTTCATTTCAAGAACACATGCAGCATTTACATGTATAATTTATTCGTCTGGGTTTACCCTCAGACCTCAGGTGGGTTACCTCACCTGGGGGTGACATGTTGTAAAAACACCCAGACCTTGGGGGATATACCTGTATATGGTCAATATGAGTTTGTCAAATCCAGATGCAGGTTTACTGTATGTGCTCCATACGATTGCAATGGTGCCTGACCTGGGGGTTGTGAGAACATCACTGCATCTGGTTTTAAATTTACCACAGACACAGGAAACGTCAGGACATCATGTGCTCATCTCAAGCTAAGCAACTCACTCGCATGCCGAAGCCCAAATCAATTATCCTCAAGTCAAGTAAAGGCCTACACTGTAGGCACAGTAGATTTACATGCACAATTTACTTGGCTTAATGTATCTGAAAAGTGCGTAAGCCTATGTTAAACATAACGATATGCTGTTTCTGCGTGACCTATAATGCGTGGACATAATATTAATTTTTTTCTATGCGTAAATTTCTCTTGGCCTTAGAACCCAAACGTTTAATATATACATCTTGAAAATATCATCTTTCCTGCGAAATAATGTATTCCATCAAAATTTTGCTAGTTTCCATTTTTGTGTGATGCCATTCTTTAAATAACCATATACTTCATGCAAGATTGGTTCCAACAATGAAGGCGTATAACTAATCCTGTAGCCTAAGTTTGATAGAAGCAAATTCAGAAGAGTGCAAAATGGAGATAGCTGGATTAAGGTGAGAAGCGGAATAATCTCAAACTAAGTCGATTCCAGTCAAGCCGTACCAGGTTCCTTCGAGCAGAATATTGAATATCTATCTCAGAATTAAAAACTAAGCGTGCCAAGCATATACGGAGATCTACAGTATTTGGTGTGATCATGAATTCAACACCCCATGGAAACACGAAATTATATACAGTATGATCTCATCGTTGAAGCAAGTTTTCATGATTTTCATTCGATGAATGGAGATACATGTAGCTGGATAACTTTCATATGATGAAAAATTGTAAAAGTTGGAATGTGCAAAAGAACACTTTACAGATAAGTATATCTGTAAATTATCTATAAATTACCATAATATATATCCTTTTTTATTTCGATAACAGGTTTTCATTTTTCATCTAATACCGGTATATCGGGATGCTAATCTCGGGAATGGAAAATTGTTTTTGACATGCATTTTTGCCTGAAAAATCCTTTGAGATTTCAGATCCAAACTCAGCGTTTTAAGCAATAATAAGCAACGAGACCGGTTTACTTTCCCGCATCCTGACCCCTGCATCCTACTTACATTAAACCCCCTTAATATCAGTTTCAATTTCATGGCTGCCTGGATTGATCACACGTCTCAAATTAGATACAACTTCAGAATACCAAAACGTTGCAGAAAACAGTAATAACCTATTCGAAGCCATTTACTGTCTAAGGTGTACAGGAATCTTTCCCTCCCTAACCCTTCCATCATTTATACCAATTTGAACATATGACAAAAAATTGCACGTGATCAAGTTTCGCACGTGCCAAATATCGACGTTAGGATTAATTAACCAATTTCATTACACAGTGTCTTGGACAAATTTTATTTTCAAATTTGTCTTCAAACCAACCCAACCCAACCTTATTTAACCTAAAATTTCATTTCACTGCCCATCCGTCAGGCAATCACTGCCAACCCACGAGTCTTTAGGAGAAGTTCACTTTCTTACATGTACATGTATGCTGCCAATATGCTGGCACATACCGAAGTACAATATATAATGTGAGACAATTAAGGCAGGCGGGGATGAGTCAATTTGGCAAGGTTGGATATAAGGGGGCGAAAACAAAGTCTCGCATATAGCCTAATTTTCATTCTAACGTATTTAGTTAGGGTTTAAAATAAAAGAGTACGGTATTAAACGGATGCACAACTGCTGTGATATGCATAGAAAATAATTACGGTGTCCATTTCATAAGAATCCGCGACTATACATGTATAAGATTCACGTCACATATACGTTTTTAATGATTTGGTAAATACAGATTGTTCCCACAATCATCTTATCGTAATTAGAGGACACAGACAGGCAGCATTCGAGAATTGCATCGCTTTCAGTAATACGAAAACATAAGTAAGACATTTCTGGTGCAGAATGGAAACCCTACATACAGTATATTAGCCCAGGCGTGTTGCAGCACACGAAATTTTCGAAATCCTTCTGAAGCAAATTAGTAAGTTCGCTAATGATCACAATTATTTCATTGAAACCCCATTATTTAAAAAAATCCAAATTCCAATACGATTATTAGAAGCGATATAGCATCGCAATTCCTTTTCTTCCAAGTCCAGCTGTTGGCTTTTCACCTGCCTGGCGATGGCTGATGCCCCAATATTTTTGTGGCATAAATCCGGAAACTCTCTTCTCCGTTTCCTGTCTGTCTGTCTCCCTCTCTCTGTTTTGGCGCCAACGTGTCTGCAAGTGCGGACACGCTGGCTACCGAACTTCATTTGCATGGAAAACTTTCCCCGCGCCCTGCATTTCCCCGATATTAAAGCGGAAACACTTACAGTCTTACTGCCGGTTCCTGCAAGGGTCGCTGGTCCTCAACAGGAGAGCGACGGTGGCCCTTAGACTCCCCAAATTCGGGTCGTAGAAGGCGATGGAACCACGTTCATTGGACACACAGAAGGAATAAGCGCGATTCCCATACACCGACATAAAAGTACCGAACTCTACTTAGTATTCTACCGCCGCCTATGCTGGCTGTATCGCTCCACCAAGACGTCGGGTCGAAAGGGGGAGCCACCGACCGACGCCATAGACGCCAAAGGGTTGAAAAGGTACGATAAAATACAAACTTTTATGGCCCATCTGCAAATGGAGCGGCGCCATAAAGCGCTCCAAAATCATGCGATTCTGGACTTCCGAAATTCGCCACAATTTCAAACCCGAGTTTTACGAATGACACCACCTCAGTGGTATTGATTCCGAAACACCCCTGGCGGCTAATTAATTATTCGAGTTCCCACTACGAGTCACCTTAATAAATGGGCCGATATCAGCTGATGAGATAATGTGGAAAGGTTGCAACCTTTTGTAAGCAAAGTTCCATCATGATTGCTAAGTGACACCCCAAGTAGCATATCATCAGCTATTAACGTCTATTTTTGGTCATAGGGTTGGTAGATGGTCATTGGTCTTTTATTTGTAATTTCTAAATGATATGTGTAAGTTAGCGAAAATACAATCACCAAAAATATTTAATGGAAATGTTTATTGTCAAAACGCAAACGTTTACTGCTCCTCCAACATCTTCCAAAAGTGAGTAATAATATCAGTGTCTCATACTAGGGTACAATACGCACCATGGAACATCATTCTGCTTTTAGGAACTTTTAGGGCTCTTGGCTTTCACAGCCTTTCAGACACTGATACATGTACAGTTTGTGAAGTTGATGTAGTTTATGTGCAGTTGAATTTGTTATATTTGCATTGGTTGCACGTGTTAAAATAAACGTGTTTTCAACGTAAAATCAATGTCTATTTAACGTCACTATGTTGTTCATAGGTTGTTTTGAATGTTGATTCAATGTCTAAACAACACAGCTGCTAAACCTACAATAGCAGTCTCCTCTGGACGTCTAATAATAGTCAGTGGTAGCTGTCCATTCAACGTCTAGGACATTGTTGAATAGACGTCATTTTGCTACTTGGGACGATGTCCACTGGTGATAATAGAATAATGCATGTACGTTCACATATTATGGGGTACGTCGCCATTATCTCCTTGCAGCAATGACTACGTTTATATGCAAGCTTAAACTCACCTAAGAAGAAAGCTCGATCCCAGACAGGCCTGCACGGTGACATAACGTTCATGCTCGGTTTGATGACTTGCTGTCCTCTGTTGGTGACATGAAAACATGCACGCAAAGTCCTGTATAGTAATTCAGCTTGTTCATGACTGCCTTATCTGTAAAAAATCATACGTAGGGAGGATAAATAGTGGATTTGGGGGCTAATAACAGTTAGTTATGTACATGTACTAATATGTTGTATGTTTTTTTTTTGATTGAAGGGGACTGAGTAGCTGTATGTTGTTTTTCGTAATAAAGCTGTTCTTTAAATTAATTTATAATTTTATAAAAATTAATGATTGCAGTAACATAGTTTTTCAGTTGTTTAACACGAACCGACGTTCAAAAACTATGTCATCACTTATTCATGATTTTTGGATCCCCTTCCCCCTAATGGTGATGTTATCATTGACAAAGCATGTTTTTCGAATTTTCGATACTGACAGTTAGTCATAGGTTATAGTACTCAGAATGGAACAACAATCCTTCAGTTCCTCGTCCCTAACACGAATAGTGTTACTGTTGATATTTTCTCAAATTGGCAGCATAGCTATGGGATTATTGATGACATTTTTAAAATTAAAATTAAAAAATACCTACTCTGCGATCAGTTGGCCAACTGCTTGTGCAACCTTGCATCCATGCATCCATGATCATAAAGTTGATAGCCATAATCGTGCAACGATGGGTATCTCACCGTGTGGCAAGTTTTTCATCATACGTAATAGGATCAATTAAGTATGACGTACATGTAACTGGATAATCTGCTGAACCATGTGGTTTTTCTGGGTCTAATCTAACCTACACAAATACGCAATTTCTTTTTAAGCTGCCCCTCGAAGAGGCAAACACTGCCAGCAAGCATGCAGCATAGTTTGACCATGTATTAGGGGAATTCCTTACATCATACATGTAGGAATGTTATAACGTTTACACCGACGCACCGTATATGGTATGAATGGTGTTACGTAACATATCATTCTTTTCTGACTTCTTCTCCCATCATCTATCATCAAATATTTTGTGAACCCCCACCTAAATCTCAATTTCTGCTAATATAAAATTTAATTTGTGCATGACTCCTAAGGAGAAAATCACGTCCTCATTGCAGAGCAGCGACAGGCGGTTTATCAAACCTAACCTGTCCTAGATCAAACTAACTTAAAAATGTAATTTAATTTTTTCATTGAGGCGCATTTGACTGCAGACAATCACAGCCAGCTCATGTGCCTTGCAGAGAAAGTCACTTTTGCATCACATTATTTCCAATTTTTCCAGAGGCTAATAAAAGAGAACATGTCGTACGTACAATGTAGTACTGAAATATTGATAGAAATACTGACTGTATAGGGTCGGCATCAGAAAACTAATTTCCGCACAGAAACTTCGCCATTCTGTATTTCAAGACATGAATGCATAAAAATACATGCATTGAAAAACTGTATGGCTGATTTTGGTTTGTTAAAGCGATCAGAAAGATTCATCAATAAGTTTTTTAAAGCAATATTTGTTTCTACATGCCCCACAAGAGAATCTTCGCAAATCCCATCCCATAGCTCTCACTTTAGTACTATGGAACATCCAAAGAAATAAGAAACTGAGCTACACGCAAGTATAGATTCAGCTTATATATCAGGTTTTCCAGCCACACTTACGATGCATTCGAAGCCATGACACATGGCTGGCATGATCGGCAGAGATAGCCTAGCAAGATTAATTGCAAAAAAGGCAGGTTTGTATTCTGATGATTCACTTAAAACTCCCATGTACATGTGTCTTCTTTTCTTGGTCGGACTATTCCAAGATATGGTAGTTGGCCACTGCCCCCTCCCCCATTATTTTTTACATGTATCCGATTATCCGTGATGTTTGTTTTATAGTTTATAGAGAATATTTTATTTCAAAATCATCCTGTTCCTGTGATCTGCTCACAGGAACACCATACAGTGGTGTGTATTGTCGGTCTTCTCAAATATTTTCATCTATTTGGAACCAGAGTACTTTGCTACAAATAATCATTTGTAGCCTATGCAGTTTATTACCAGTGCAGTTACTCCAGAAATATTCGCAAAATCTTTGCACCAGCTATTTTAGTAATTATTAATAAGATAAACACCTACATTATATACAATGCCTTGCTCCATGCAGGAAACACTAGAAATATAATACAATTTCTCGTTTTTGCATGATTTAATACTTTTGGTGGCACTAAAATAAAAATTTAGTGGATGGTAATCTTTCTCCATCAATTGTAAAAAAATATACAGTATACTATTGCCAAACCTGATTTACACATAACAATGAAAATACATGATTTGCATCTTGTTCATTGCCATCATCATCATCATCATTTGCCATTGTCATATTCATCCTCATCGTGATCATCATTACTGTATTCGTCATCATCATTACTGTATTCATCCTCATCATCTGTATTTGCCAACAAACATAAAATCATTACTAAAAAGTGCATTAACATTTCAATAAACCTGCAAAATGAAAATTATTTCAGTGACATCATCAACATTTGCAGAATCTAAGACATTATCCAAATGACATTTTGATAATCCTGATATGGTCGACTGTTACCAAATAAGTTGGATATACAGTGTTGATCGGGTGAGAAATAACATTGTAACCTGTTAATAATTTTCATTAATCATTGTACCACAAACAGGCCTAAACATGAATTGTATCTCTAATACCTTTTCTCTCAAGACAAGAACTACTATTTTGATCAACTGGGTAATGTATCGATACAACAGATGGATTAGAAAGGATCCTTAATAATTGTTCACCTGTACTTGAAACATTAGCAGTGTCGCCGTGCAGTCTATTTTGCAAAGTTGCGGATGAATATGCAGTGAACCCCTTCACAAGAGCTACTCGATATTTTTGAAAGGGTTTCCAAACCCAATTTTCTGGGAGAGGAAAGCGCTTTCCCAGAACCTTGTACCTGTCAAAAGAATATGGGAAGTTTAATGATGAGAGGCAAACAACCATTTACCAAATGAAGAATTCTTTAAATTTGAAACAAGTGATATATATGTACATGTGCTTGCATCCTTGAGGTGTGAGTAGCTTAACGAAGACCACCAATATGTCCAAATAATCTGTGTGTGGTGGAGGGTCCTTTGCCTCGAGGGCATTCGTAAAGGGTATCATGCTGAACTCAATTCCTTTCGTATGTAGATGAATGATGGCCTCGCTTTGCCACTGCGTTTGCTCAGCAGTAACATTTGTTGAGAGAACTTTACAGAACCATCTTGCAAAATTCTAGAAAAGTACAATCCATTGTGGGCCTATATGTGACTTGGTAAGCATACCAGGTATTTTAAATGAACAAATACAATGCCAAATTACATTGAGCTCCTTGAACGCTGCCTTAGCTGTTTCAGTTGTTTTGACCACGCCATTCGAAGCTGCATAAAGCTTTAAAAAGTCAGACTGCAAACAGTGACAGGTAATCTCAATGAAGCATTTGATATTACGTTTTAATAGTAGACAACATACACCGTTAACGATATCATCGTAGTAATTATTGAACTGCAAATAAAGAAATGTACAATTTATAGAACAAATAAAAAACATACAGCCAAAATAACCTACCATTAAATTCTTCAATTTGAGGGTCTCTTCAAACAAAAAAGGGGTTCTAAACCCCTAGACCCCATTTTAATCCGAAAACTGTTGTTTTATATCAATATCATTATCAATTCTATAACAATGATATAAAAATTATGTTCCCTTTGAAGATTATGCAAACTTCAATATGGCTGGGAATGTAATCCCCCTCTTCCTTATAAGCTCCCCAAGCAAACATTAAATTTACATCAGGAAATATCGAACCTTTCTGTAATTCCGAAATATATTGCTAACCACACTGGGATACATTGTATTTGATCTTAGTAGAAACATGCAAAATACATGTAGATAGGTCCTTCTATCTGCAACATCCAACCATCTTTCTTGCCAATCACCTACGTAAATGAAATGTCTCATTACACTGTATAAGAAACCACAAATTGACTAGAATATACTGCGATTTTTAATAAAGAAACCTACTCACATGTAAGTTATTTGCATGTTATTATATCTACAAATTTTACCTACATAATTTTCAGGCATGAATTTCCTAAAATAATTATCATTTATTATAAACTAGCATCCAAATTTCAAGTTTTCAATGTTGCAACTTTAGAGAGACTGACTAATCATTAGTATGAGAACTCGTCTCTCCAAGGTTTACTTATGAAAGTGAATATAAGCAAACAAAAACGAGTCATCACGTTTGGCTAAATCAAAACCACACCAGCAAACTGGACGATTTATGTATAAACTACCCATTGTATTTTTATACAAGATTGAACGATTCTCACATTCCCTAGACAAAATCTTTCATACCTTTAAGTTCCTCAACAAAAACGTGTTCCTGAATAAATTTCAACAGGTTCATTATAACCTTTTCTGTTGGCTTGAAGACAAGATATTTTAAACGCTCATTGCTTTCCAAGGGACAGAAACATGACAGGATAAGACACAGTCCCTTGAAGGCCTGAAATGATTAAAACATTCAGAAATACTGTGGCAAGCATTACTAGAATCCAATTACAGCTGGAGAAAGAAAGTTGCACCAACCTCTCGTTTTAAACCGTTGCTTCCTTTACTAAACAACCCAAGTCCAATGTCAACAAAATTGAAAAATCTTTGACGAAGAGCTGAAATAGCTTCGTCACTGCTGGGATCTTCCAATGTTTTTCGTAAAGCCCAAGGTAACATCTTTAGACATGTTAAATATGAGTACTTTATGCAAGCTTCATCGGCGATTTTATCTCGCCTTATATAATCAATCATTGTGTCAAATATTTCTTGATTGTAAGAAAAGAAATATCTGTAATAAGACAAAAACATGGTGCATTTAGATTAGGGGTTTCAGATGATCATTTGCAGATGCCGCAGATAGAGTACTCAGTAGTTGAACTGGTGCATTCCTTAAGAAAAACAACAGGTATAACCAGTGCATTCCTTAAGAAAAACAACAGGTATAACCAGTGCAAACCTCTCAATCTGCTGCGTTCGCATCTTTGCGAACGATCATCTGAGTACCCTATAATGATCACAATAATGATCCAACAGAGCATGTTTGCATAAAAACGAATTCGTGAAGTCTGATGAATAGCCAAGTAACTGAATAGTTTTGCAAAATGTTTAGCAGGATATGAAAATTTTGAATTTCCAAGGAATGCTTTTCAATGGTAATAATTTTAAGCTGAATTATTATCGAGATGTAAATTTTTTTTTAATAAAATAAACGAAGCAATGCGCAAAATATGCAAGCAAGCTGCTATAGGTAATAGTAATAATTGGCAAAAAAAAAGTATACAATAAGCTCTACATGCATTTTGTGCATTTAAGGAAATTTTAGAAGCAGTACCATTGTAATCCAGCCATGTTAATACGTTACCTTGAAAATGCAGCTAATCTTTTTAAAGCTGACAGCAACTTGTTTTGCTGACAAGCCATCAGCACATTCTGTAACCACAAAATTCAACAAGGAACTGAAATGAATGCGTGTATAATTTTTTGAAAGAATATATCAACATGAACATCAATTTTACAATAATAACAAGAAAAACGGAATTATAAGCTACTTAAATCGACTTGATTTATATATCTCTTAAAAAAGGTGTAGCAAAGAAAACTTGCATTTTCGCAAGAATTATCTATTTTTTTTCTCGAAAAATTGTAATAGTGATTGGCAAAACTTACATCATCTGAGCTTCCACAAAACGCTTCCATGCATTTTCTCTTCAAATCTGAAATCAAGGCATCTAATAGAATTTTACATCTACTATATGTAGAATATTTCTCCTTACACAGAGAATTGTAAGTGGCAGCACATTCCTCTAATACCTAAAGTAGAGCAATTCACATAAAACGACCTCTGCAAATAAATTCCGCACATTTCAAAAAAAAAGGTAAAACGTCAAACAAACCACATCTTCGCTGTGCATTTGTATTATTGTTCCAATTTCGGTCAGAAGGTTTACAAGTATCTATTATGAAAGAATATAAATGAAATGTGCAGATAACTTTGTTACAAAAAATTTCTGGAGATTTGCTAATTTAAACTCACAACTTCATTTCCGTGATGACAAAACATCTGTCCATCAAACTGCTGGGGGACAAGCAAAAGCACTCCCAGTATCCTCGCATCACATCGAAATTTTGCAAGAATATTTGGAAATCGTGCAATGTAAAATGAAGATATTTTATGCTTGCAGATTTTGGCCCATTGCTGCCGTTTCTCAGATAGGCTCTGTGCAAATCATGGGGAAAACTTGTCAACATACTAAATACAATTTGATCCCAACAGTGTCTTTCAATGTTATTCAGCGAGTAATTGGGTTTATAGATGTAACAAAATGACATGGTGAATCACAGGGAATACAAGTCCAGAAGAATATTGCATAACTAAAAAACGACAGGATAAGTGGACAGTATCTGCAAGCCCTTATTGCAGCTTTCTATTGAATCATTACCACATTTTTTGAAATGAGGTAATGTCTACAGTTACATGATACATTTTGTGGTGTTGTTTAGATGTTTTCCTATTATTTTCCTTACTTGGGAAGTTTACACTAATATTCAGATTTTACTTCATTTTATGTGGATTGTTCAACATTTACATATATTTATCATTTCAATACGTACAATCTGGCTTTGACTTAGATCATCTTGTGGTACTCGCCCAGTGGATATATGTTTCACACTGTGTGCCATAATGTCAGCCATTGCAGTTTGTTCGTCATTGGTCAAAGAAAAGCCCGCGGACTCTCTCAGCAACAAAGCGGTCATCCGCTCATATTCATACACAATTGGATCCCCATACTTGACCAAACTGTCCACTAAAAACTCTGCACTAGCTTGGCCCTTAAAAATATTTCAGGTGAATTAATTTCAATTTGAGTGGTGTTACTGTACCCACTCATCAATAGCATTATTGCTTTGTTATCTCAGATTACCTTGTGTTTCATGTGAATCTCCATGAAAATGCGCAACAACAAGTCAATGTTGTCACTATACATTCCAGATACGATTCTGCGATGTGCCAATTGCCTTATTCGAAGGAAAAGAAATTTTCCCAACACTTTTGCAAGTGCCACAAACACTGGCACATTGCAAGTAGTTCGAAAATGCATCGCTTCATATACGGGGGCATAATCTTCGTCAGAATATACATTCTGATGGGACCTTAAAGGATAAAAGAAGGCATGAAAAGGTCGACAATGAAATACACTGATTTTGCATGCAACTGTGCAAACATGTTCGATTAATAAAATGTGGCATTAAATGATCATGAGGTACTGTGAAACCATACAATTCACAAAATTTTCAATGAAATGGATGCATGTCAGAAACGCTGACTAATAAAGTGAACTAAAATTATTCAAAATATAAATTAAGAGGAAATTGATTGAAAGTGATACCTGAAACTTAAAGCAGATTGTCAAATGATTGCAATATGTCATGATCTCTGTGTTACTGTACCACTGTGCATTAAATATGCAAATCTAAGTGCAATAATTTTAATGGCCATGCACTACTTACTTCGAAATTGCTGTGATTAATTGCACAGCAGCCATACAAATGTAAGGAGAATTATTCAAGCACAAATTAATTATGATAACCTATAGGTACATGCAATAGATAGTCAAGAGAATGAAGCAATATGCAAGGCAAATGCAGAAAAGGATTCAAACGGAAGCTGCATAAACATGGGTACATAGTAGACCTATAGTATTAATGAAACCGACACATACATGTATGCATACATGTACTGTACCTTAAAACTTGTGGAAAATTGCTTCAACTTTTCTTGATAGCATTGGATCTGGTTGGGTTGCTCTTCATACAATGCTTTAAGAGTTTTTAAACAGCAAACACGAACTGTTACCAGCTAAGAAACAAAACTTCCACACATTAGCTATGAACCCACTACAAGTAAACCAAATGTGCAAAGGGGTTTGAATATTGCATAGCCTATGTACTGAACCTGTCTATGTACATGTATATAAAATAAATAGACGTCAAGTACAGTAGGCCTAAGTAAATAAGCAAACCTCCAAATTATTATTTAGCAGACGTAGGAATCCATTGATGAAATCGACATTGCCACTCAATACCTGTCGTCGCTTCGATATTATCATTGATTTTAGGAGCCATATACGACTGAAACGACGTTTGGGTTTACTTGAGGAAACGTTTTGAAAGAAAATGTGTTAATAATAAAACTCGTTATACAAAAGAATGTATAGGAAATAAACGACATGCATATGCTAACCATAACTCTCTTTCAAAAACTGAAAGAAAATGAGCCAAAAAATCAGAATGCGTGGTGGATTGCTGACGCTTCCTTAATTTTCTCTGTAACAAAATTAACTTCAATGTATAAATTCTTTCAACGAAAAATCAGTACCAATCGAATAGTTTTCAAGAAACAGAAAGTTGAAAGTTTATAAGTTGTTCTACCTGAGTGAGGTCTATGAGTGACATACTGTAGACCATTTACAATTAATAAGTAAGTTGCCTGAGTATATTCATCAATTTAAAACTTATAACTCAACAAAATCGTCCAGAATACCACTTTTTTGCTGCAAGTCTGCTGCATCTGCACTTAATTCAGACTATAGACCTGCAACCATGCACTTACTACAGTTGGTCAGGAAAAGCAATCATCAATTGAATTTGGCACATCCTGTACCGGTAATATCCTAATCTATAGTAGTGTATTGAAATGCTATTCAGTTAGAAAATAAATTTTTATTTAAAACACCAGAATATCATTCGGCTGCGGCAGCTCTCCTTAGGCCGGTATACCAGTTAGGATTGGCTATGGTCGAGAGAGACTAATGGCACGAATGCATTATCGGTAAGTTGAATAGTTATGATAAATGCGTATGTGGCACTCAAGAGAGATGTGGCTTGTCGATTAGCGCTTCCATGTTTCTTCAGTCGGTGAAAGTTCGTTCAGTACGTGGCACGCTGCACGTGATTGTAATCAACTAGGCTAAATCAAGAGCCAACACATGATTGGACCCTATTGGTTGACACATTTGACTTAGTTGCATCACTTCTTGATTTGACTATATGTTAGGTTGGGTTAGGTCCAAAAAACCGTCAAATAAAGCTGTTTCAGAGCTGCCGCTAAAGTGCAGAAAAGTCTACCATTCGGAGCCAGGGCAATCTTACTCGTGGGTACACTGTACATCCCAAGCAGTTACCCGGGAGCTCCAAAAGTATAGGGGCATCATGATGCCCTCAAAACTGTCCGCATATAGGTAGGCATACATGTAGGTATATGATGTCTACATACACATAGGCAGGCATACATGTAGGTACATGTATATGATGTCTACGGAAGGAACCCCTCCAGCTTTTCTCACAAGGTTCCTATTTTCATAACCTATAGTGGCTCAATCGAGCAGTCTGTAAATCGAATGTTAATATTTTGAATCTCGATAAACAACTGGTTGAAGTTAAAAAACAGTTTGAAGAAACAAGTGCGAGTTTTGTTTTACATGTGACTGCTGCGCACCACATCTCAGCAGACGAATACCATAACTTTTGGACACACAAGAGTGCATTGAAGAGTGGCACTTTCAATTACGTTTTCCATTGAACAATGTATACGGTCGCACTTACAAACGTTGGCGTTTTGTATAAATGTCAACAATCAAAATCGTGTCGCACATGTACAGGGGGAGAGGTGACCTAAAATACATTTCTTTATGGTACGAATTGGCAAAAAAAACAATTTTCATACCATTATTTTTGATTAATTATCCTCTGCTTGCAGATCTTGAACTTACGAAACCATGTGACAGTAGTGCCAGCAGACGCACGACCACTAGACGGGCTACGGAATCCCATATGGACATGTCGCTTTATGTTGTTACCCAGAATGCCTCCACTCTTTTAGATAGGTAAACATGTACAAACATGTCAAAACTTACATGTGAGTATGAAATTTGTCGGATTGACATACGGAACAATTCTTGAGGCAATGCTCGGCTGCGTTTTGGGTAAGTAAGGAATGTACGGAAATTTATCCGATTCTCCCTCCATCTTTATGTCAAACTTCAGACGAATTCCTTTTGCATTCTTTGAAGGGGTGACGTGTATAGGTTCTCATCACATACAGTATTTGTTTCCTTGGCGACATTTCTCGCTCAATAACAATTTATGATGCGCTAGCTTCTAGGTACAGTGTACATGTATGCTTTTGCCTTCATAAGTGATATAAACAGTATTTTAAAATTTCTTCCAAAAGTCGAATCCTCTTTCACAATACATGTACATGCTTTGGAAAAAAAAATTCACGAAATGAAATCCATTTTCATCTTCTGACTAGACACCCTGCACCCGTGACAGTAGAATAACATACACACGTGTTTCGTGTTGCTAAAGCAGGGAAGAGGAAGGCACCTTCCACCCCCGTATCATTTTATGGCCTCATCTCATTTATTCATTCCCACAACTCCCGTTTCTCAAACAAATGCTTTTATTGATTATTTTAAAATTCTTTCATTTTAGTTTATATTAGCGGGATTACTTTGAGGTTACTGAATTGCAATCGAAGGTTTGACGCTCCCGAAAACAAATTCAATTGTTTTAACTTACAAACGTTAGGAAATTGTCCATGAAAGAGGAGATGTAATGCTTCGAACTTCACGTAGCGCTGCACTTCCGGCTAGTTTGCGGTGTTTCGTGGCGGTTGTGTAGATTGTGGTGGTTGAAACTAGAACTTCAATAGAATTTTGTTTGTTTAAAACGTTTTATTCAAGATTTATTTATTACATAAGAACATGTCGGCGTCCGGTGATTTCGGAAATCCTCTGCGTAAATTCAAATTGGTATTTTTGGGAGAGCAAAGCGGTGAGTCGTCTTGGACATTTTCTTGCCTTCGAAGATGACGTGGGAGAACCCCGTTTGTTTCAGTTGTTTGCAATTTGATTCAACCGAATTCATTATTATTTCATGGAGCCGCCTTCTTTTTTGTGTATTTGAGAGCTCGCCTTATGTTTTCAACGACGTTATTTTGCCAGGGATTAATGTTATATTCTGATTTCTGAACAGATTGAAATGAAGGCCAGATAAGGCTGTGATGAATTTCACATTTTGGAATTCGCCCATTATTTCTACCTTCGTGTCTTTGCTGCTGTCAAATCAACTCATGACTTTAGTGATTTAAGCCAATTGACTAGTGTATTAATACTACTGTACACCACGTCTAGCTAAATCGAGCATTCGTGGGATATTTTTTAATGTGAGCATATAGCTAGGCTAAGCCTGCAACTTGAAAGTCAGTGAAGCGTTAATTATGTCACCGTCGAGTTATTTGCAAGGTTAATAGTCACACAAAATACTTCGATCGTTTGTTTGTTGTCGGTATCCAGTTAAGTCCCCTTCCAAGCAAGGTCAAGTTTTGGGTTTGTATATTAATTTATTTAGCTAACATAAAAAATTTGAAAAAGGGTGTGACTCATTTTGGATTTTTCTAGCATAATACGAAGCTGAACTTGCTATAAATGTGTAGATTGATTTCGATAAAAATATCATCTTTGATTAATTACTACATTTTTGATCCTAATACTTAAGTATTATAAAAATATAGCTGGATTAAAAAATTCCTGGCTAGCAAAAATTCAGGACTTGGCAGTATAATGATCATGGCGTGCATGTAGTAGGGTGTTTTGATAGATGTGTCCTACTGCTATTTTTAATTCAATTTAAAAAATATTCATCAGAGACGGTATTTGTAAAGAAGCAGTGTGTTTTATAACAAGCACTGGCTAATTTTGAAGATGAACGACACTGCTGAAACAAAAATTCAACTTACTTATAATGCATTAACACCCACATACCTATGAGGGAGCTGTCGCACATCTTCAGAATAGCCCAAAGAGTCCTTGGCTCAAATTTAATTTTAGTTAAATTTGAGAGGGTGGAAATATTAAACTAGGTAAATTGTATTTATTGTTTTATTGAGTGGCCTAGTGGTTAAAATCTAGTGGTATTCTGATTTTGGTATTCGTTATAAGGGTTTCAAAATACATCACTCATTTTTTCAGTTTCTGTGAATTGTTGTATTATGACTCATGTTTTTGGATTCCATGATAATTTCCTTCATAACATTGCACTGCAGGTGTATTGCAGTCACCTTAGCCTACATTCATGCTACTGAACAGATGTTTTCTTAGCCTTTTATGCTCAGAGAAAGCTAATGGTCTCATTGGCCCGGTGTTCCTCAGTTCAAAGCTGAGTACAGGTCTACCTTGATGAAATAGTACACGTATGATGTCTTGAGAAAAGCTTATTTTCCCATCATTCATTTGGAATGCATTGGTAATTTCTTAATTACAATAAAATGGTTAGGATTTTACGAAGTGTCATTCATCATGCTCAGTCCCATCGGCAAGTCCTATCATTTTCTATGTTTTTAATGATCATTTTTTGTTTTCTAGTTGGCAAGACTTCACTTATAACAAGGTTTATGTATGACAGTTTTGATAATACCTACCAAGTATGGAAGCTAACAATCTTTATCAGATTTCTGTTGCAGTTTTTTTTCACACTTATGCATTATTATTATCGAAATATATTTTTAGGCAACAATAGGAATTGATTTTCTTTCGAAAACAATGTATCTTGAAGATCGTACAGTGAGATTGCAATTATGGGACACCGCAGGACAAGAAAGGTTTAGAAGTTTAATTCCAAGCTATATTAGGGATTCGACAGTAGCAGTGGTTGTGTATGATATAACAAGTAAGTTTGACAGTATATTTTATCTTAGTCTAAGCAAAAAAATGTACATTACAATAACTGCCATTCCTCTGTAGATGCCAATTCTTTCCACCAAACGTCTAAATGGATTGATGATGTTAGGACAGAAAGAGGTAGTGATGTCATTATAATGCTGGTCGGCAACAAGACAGATCTGTCTGATAAAAGGTAGTCATATATTTGATATAAAATATCTATTAATTTTTTCATGATCTTGAATCATCGACAAAATATTATTTACAGACAAGTTTCAACAGAAGAAGGGGAAAGAAAAGCGAAAGAGTTAAACGTCATGTTCATCGAAACTAGCGCTAAAGCAGGCTATAATGTGAAGCAGGTATGTAAGAAGTCTTTGACATTTTTGTCATGCTGCATTATTGGGTAGTAGAAAAAAATGCCAGCTGAACACCTAACATCATGGTTGTAATTTCCAATTTGAAGTTTCATATGCTTTTATCTAATGTCAACCATTACTTGACCTATTGTTGTGTGTTGTATGGCTATTAGCTATTTCGGCGAGTGGCAGCAGCTTTGCCAGGCATGGAAAACACAGAAAAGCCCCGAGACGATAGTATCCTTTTGATCTCTTACATTATGATGCATTTAGATTTTCGTGATTTTGCACATGCAGGTAATGTCCTTTTCATGGCTTATGGTAATCTTATTTTTTTGTATCTCATTGGCTGTTTAATAAACCAGCCAGTTGAACTCATAACAATTCAACAATTAGATAGTAAAAAACATCTTGCAAGTTAAAGGTGAATGTGAGTTATATTCAAATTATGATATCATATGATATTCTTATTACGAATTTTACTGAATGTCGGTGTAGTAACACTGCCATGGCAGTTGTTACATAGTGGTGTGCAAGGTGAGTTTTGTCCATTAAAATAATTTATAACTGCTGATTTGAACGGGGACTTTTGGGAAATAACTTTTGAGTTATTATAATACTAGA
This sequence comes from Cylindroiulus punctatus, assembly GCA_034695085.1. Classification (NCBI taxonomy): domain Eukaryota; kingdom Metazoa; phylum Arthropoda; class Diplopoda; order Julida; family Julidae; genus Cylindroiulus; species Cylindroiulus punctatus. The sequence continues at coordinate 24,918 of JAQFYZ010000333.1, forward strand.
TTTTATTTTAACTCTTAAGTTGGTATCATTGATTGGACCATATTTGTTAACCATATGTATTATGAAATCATACAATTAGAGATTGACTACAGCGTGCCAATAAATTCAAAAGGAATTCTTCTCTAATAGATCAGCCATATCCCTCTTCTTCTTTGCCATTTTTTTAATATGCTCCTATGCCGAGGTGATCCTAAATCCATATTTGCGATGTCAATTCTTTCTTATGAATTGTTATAATGATTACAACTGCCTGATATTTGCCAAAGTGAAATGACTAACGAACCAGTGTCTTGATGGTTCTGTAAAACAATATTTCTCCTCATTGTTATAAACCACCATGGCAAGAACCGAAACTCAATATTGAAGAAAGTGACATTCAAGTTTGGGGTTAGGATTGCCGGAAATTAAATTAATCCACATTATGCACCAAACTAAAATATTTTCGTTGAACTAAAGTTCTGCACAGGTTAGCTTTTTTAGAGAAACGACTACTTTCCCCAAAACTTACTGCATACTCGCCCTCCCTCACCCTCACCCTTAAGACGTTGATTTGACATGCATTGTTAAATACATGATTTCATACATATATGAGGAAAACTTTTGTACAATTCACGAGAAAGTTATAGCGGTTCATTTATTTTGGGTTAATTTCTAAGGCAGGTTTTGTTTCTAAATGTTCAGTGGGCATGATTTTAATGTATGCAAGCCTTTATCATCCATTAGTAAATATTATGACATTTTCATTATGCTTTGGTGAAGGTAATTGTGGCGTTGGGTTTTGCTTCAATGTGTTTGTGGTGGTGGTGATTATGGTTTTCATTTTTCCTCTCCTTTTGACAAAACATGAAGAAGCAGTTTATTATTTACTTGTTGCTTTTTCTGTTAATAATTGACTTTATTGTTGTTTGCTTAAACTTTGCCATAGTTGCTCAAGCAGCTTTCTGTTCCAAATTAACTATGTGGTAAATTCACCACTGTATGAAGAGATACATGTCCAATTTCCAGGCTGGCTAACCTTTGTTTCCCATTTTCCTGGAAAGTCTTGCTTAGTAGCATTTTCAATGAATCGGGCATATGCATGTCGTACAGATGTATGTTGCATGTAATCGTAATTGTAAAAAATGACGAATATAATTGCATGAATATAATTTAAACATACAGTACATACATTAAAGTGTGTTACTTAAAAGGAAAGGTGCCTTTATGCTATCTTTATCATCTCCTTTTGAATGTGTTACTTTCGTGTCAAACGTTTATATTAAAGTTATCAAAAAACTTTTAGAAAAGAGGGGGAAATTTCAAAGCAAAGTTTCTTTCTACTTTCTACAATTACAGATAGAGGATGACGTCATCTAGTCAGAAATATCAGCCACTAGGTTCGATACTGGTGTCAGTTTTTTCGTTCTGAGAATCTAAGATACTGTATAATACCTAATAAGATAAATTCTTAGTTTTATCTAAATCTCACTGATCTTCTCTTGCACTGCACTGTAACAATGAGTTATCTTATTCACGCCAACGCCCTTGATTTGGCGATTTTATGCTTATTATTTTTATTTATTTCTGCAAGACAAAATGTTTCAAGCATGATGCAACATTTAAATGAAATGCAAAATTTTATGCATGTATTTACACATTATTTTATGATTTATATGTGTTATCTTATGATTTTTTTTATTTTCGTTCGTTTTCCTTAACGTTATTGTTGTAGTGACCGAAGTTGTCTTGAAGGATACGCCTGATCCTGCCAAGTCTCAAGAAGGAGGCTGTGCCTGCTAATCGAGAATGTGATTATGCACGTTACAATTGTTGATGATAATTTTTCAATGGAAACTGGTCAATTTTTATAATGTTTTCCATGTTTGTACATTATGTCAACTGTAATACCTACCATCAATCACCATCACTATGCACTTTCAAGGATGATTTAACATTCCAAACTAGATCCAAATAGTTCATTTGCTTCATTTTGTACTTGGGATTTGCATGAATATTGTGATTGGCCTGAGATTTATTGGTAAGCCAATATTTATTTTAGGGTATCTTTCAGTTTTACATTTTATTATTTGTTGATCAAACCTGCATCCCCATCTTACACTGAATTATTGGGCATGTAAATTATTTGGAGATGCTTATGATTGTGTTATGACTACCACATTTAAATGATTGAAATAATTCAATTGATTCTGCGCTATTCAATTAATTTGATCTGGGCAAAATGTAAGTTTGCATTAATTCAGGATTGCAAATCACTAAACCAAAAAATCCACAACTGCAAATTTAAAATAGTTGGTCAGTTTTGTCGTTACAAGTTGAATAAATTCTACTTTGATATTGAAGCCCAAATTTGCAGTTGTTAATGTGAGCAATTCGTAATCATTTTGATGCAGTTGACTTGGCCAATCTTCTGCCCCCTTTAATCAGTTAAAAACAAGGTCCTCAAGGCTAGGTTTTAGAAAAAGCTTAAAGGCACATCGCTTTTCATAAAAAGCAGTTTCTAGTCAAACGTTGCATCGTCAAAAACCCTGAAAAAAAATTACTTTCCACGATGTTGCTGCTGATTTACTACTGTAAATATAAGTTGCTCGGTTTTAATTTGTTTTGAGAATTTTTAACGTGGTTCTATGTCTGTTAACTTTATCATACGGCATCTATATTAATTTAATATCACAAGATCAGATCTGAGAAATTTTTCCTATGGAGTAAACTAAATAACGATTTTAGTTGTAATAAAAAGTATATTTTTTTTTTAGAATTTCAGGCTATTTCTAGTTATCACTTGTTCAGACTGATTTTTCTAAATTGCAGTGTGTCTTTTAGTTATTATTATTATCATGTACATGTACTTAGAAAAGTAATGGAATTTGAGTTTGTGGCAACATATCAGTTGATCCTCAATATAGATTTCATGCAACCCTTAACTCATATTAACATGTACTGCTAGGTAAAGTAGGTCCTGATTGGTAAACCATTTGTAATTTTGATAAATTAAATCTTCTCGGGAAGATCTTGAAATTCTGGCTTGGTAAAAGACTGGTCAATTCCAAGCGTGTTCATTTTTTTCTTGATCGGTATGTAAATCTTTCTTCTTATTGATCCAGAAATTCCTGTACAGATTTCGTTTTGCCTGAACTTATAATGTTGCTAATGTAAGATGTTGTTTTACTCTTTAACTGACCTTCATTCAGTTAGTGACATTCCATGTTTTGTGGAGTGTAAATCAGAGTCACAATTACCAAATATGGTAGTTTTAATTGTCTCTCAAGCGGGTTGGCGACTAATAGGCCTGGTTATCTCAAAATTGCCCATGCCTATTTGTAGCTAAGAAGAATGTGGTCATAAAATGCATTTTCCTCTAATGATCAAAAGTGGGCCTTATCAAAATGTCAAGGGTGCATGAGGTGAAGAGGTGAATGAGAACAAAGTAAAATTTTGATCTTTTGTTCATGGCACATTATGAGTGACATGCGAAAAAAACAAGCAAACAGAACTGACTGACACTGTGGTGTCAAGTACACCTGACACCACAGTGTCAGTCGTCGTTTTTTTGGCTTAAAATTCGAAAAACAATAATTTAAATAAGACTTCACTTATTTAAGTGTATTCCATAAATTTCATAAGGAGGAACGTGTGTGTATATACCGTATAATATTATTCGCTGAACCCTGAAATAACTTCCGTCCAATAAGGTGTTATGAGTTATTGCTTGATACACATAATGCATTTTTTATTCTATATTCAAGAAAGGACAAGTGTCTTTCAAAGAATTTCCTAATGTTCTGTAAGAATCGGGCAATGTGTCACTTTCCAGCTGAGATGTTGGAACTTTTGCAGTTATTTAAAGGAAATAAACAATGGCAAAAATTTCTTTTTTGGCATATCCATGGTTTTTGAAGTACATGTATTATAATCGACTGTATCATTGCCATAATCAGAAGCAATTGCTTTCGATGATGATCTTCTTTGAAAAACGTCATGCATTTCAAAGAAGTTGTTTTGTAAACCTCTTCATATACAGAATGTAGTTTTTACATATGATTCGATCAGTCATTCCTAGCAAGCGTGCGCCTTTTCTGTTATTGATAGTATTGTATTAGGTATGACAAATAATGTGAAGGGTTCAAGGATTATCTTAGCAAACACGATTGTATTCCTTAACCAATGTTTCAGTCATCCCGTTAAAAACTCAGGAGCCTGTGACCGAAACGACCGATCAAGAGGGAGGATGCATGTGCTAGAAGATGCTTCTGTTCACCCAAACTGTCATTGGGGGAGCTCAAAAAAGAGAAGCTGCGTGCCATCATTGTTTGCGTTTGTTTCCAGAGGATATGTGAATTAGGATTGCATCGCATCTGCCCTCAATGGACACGTGGATTTATTTCGTTGGATTTACCATTCCTCCAGCCTGTTTTTTTTTGCCATTTTTATTCTGCAGACCGTGTATGCACCATCTCATTTCGGCGTTGCACATTCGTTTTTTGCAATAGCTCAACAACTGCATCTGTGCAAAGAATAGTTTATACGCCATAGCGATTGTGTCGTGCCCCTCCAGCGCCCAGTTTGCTCAAGACGCTGAACAGAAATCCACCACCAGAATGCACTTCCAAACTTCTGAGTTAAATTTGATTTGTTGTTTCATTCTGAATGAAATCTCAATGTTACATTTTACCAAAGATATTATGCATGGATTCGTAGCTATAAGGTAAAGATTGCATTATCAGTGCTTGATATTTACTTTTCACAAAATCTGTGCGTTAATGAGTTTTTCGTTGATCATTTTTTGCATTCTGAAACCTTCACTTGCATGCACTAGTGGACCTATCCCTGATATGGCTGACACCAAAATCAAACATAAGTGCAAGGCACATGTTACTGTAGCCGTTTACTCCTCATAGTATTCATGGTCGACTTTATGCGATGTTGCATTTTGAATATACATTTACGTTTTGATAAAGGCCAAGCTGGGGAATTTCGAGAGTGCTACGTACTATAAAAGCGTTTGCTTTTGGCGATGCATTTCTACGAATTTGGAATTTAGAATTAACTATAATGCATCATAGACTTTGACTGATGGAATCGATCAAGCTAAAATTTTAAAAACTGTCTTCGATGAGAGCATTCGGAGAACTGGCCATTTTTTAGATTTCTGGACAATGTCCTAAGTGTTAGTCATTATTTTTCAAAAACTCAATTTAACTTATTATGTGTTTATGGGAGGATTTTATAATCAGTAATGTGAAGTAAATTCTAAAAGAATCGGCCAATGAAGTAATCAATTAAAAATTGATGCCATCGTCGCTTTTTTTACAATGGTCCAGACATATTGAAACAGGGTTAAAAATTGAAATCGTGATGCTGCATGACGTTGCAAATCTTTCAGAATAATTCTTTTATAAAATAACGTAGAAAAAGGATGGAAATTTAGGTAATAATGATATAAGAAACTAAAATGCTTGTTCTGAAAGTGTTGCATATGTCTTTGAGGTTAGTGAAATAGGTTAGTTAGGGCACATTTTCGATATGCACAGGCGAGTATTGCAGAGGCGACTACCATGCAGTGCCTGATGCTGCGTTTGGCTATGGTGGAAAGTGTCCAGTTTGGAATGCTTGTACGAGCTAGCTTGAATGTCCTGAAAATATGGTTATGCATTCTTGGCATTGAATCATTCTCTGTACTGGCAAAATATATTTTGCACAAAGCATTGTGGAATTATTGTGGCTCAATTGATGTTGATGCAAATATCTATAGCTTTGACGAACTGACCAATCAAAATTACCGGATTATTTTTGGAAATGCAACATTTTAGTTGAAATTTATTGTAGAGTAAGAAAAACTTGCCAATGCAGCACTCGATCATAATGGTATGCATAAAGTTTGGCATTCCAGATAGAGAAAGAGAATGTGCATGATGATCGTCTGCGATCTTTTCTCGAAACTTCATGCATCCCTGGTGCACAATGCCATCATTGCCATGATAAATTATTTTGCCAGTATGTTGCAGTCTGATCTTTTGCAAAAGGGATTGCCTCATGCCCAATATCTCAAACATTGAGATAAGGGTGACATTCATTCAAGATGGAATAATGACACCAATATGCGGGCCAATTGCATGTTTAATGAATTTAAGGGCTTCTTTCGTTACTTTCATACGTTTTTCGAATTGCTGAAAGCATTTTTGCTAGCTAGAATCTTGCCATTTCAGAGCAATTTAAATCGCATTGTCTCAAAGCAACAATGCACAGCACTCCGTAGTAAGTGTGATGTTAATCTTGTAATTTACATTCAAAATAGTTGTCGCTAAACATTTATTCATACATGTACATTCGCAGGAGGTCATTTGGAAAATGTTGCGCTCGGGAACACGTTTTGTGTGTAAAAAGAGTAGTTTTGAAAGACTAATACAATAATATTAGTCAATGATATACGAGGATCTGATACACTAAGAAATTTTCATTAAAAAGGTCCACAAGTCATCAGTGACCTTTGTAATTGACTGTATACTTGTTCCCTCTAATACTTTTCCCAATAGGGGCTTACAGAAACTACCTTCTGTTTTAGAATATGTGCGCTTCACTCTATGAGAATGCAATCAAATAGAAAATTGTTACGGTTTTATGAAATGAGTAAAACATCTTGTGTTCTGCAGTGGTCATTCCCGACTAGAGCAAATTTTTTTTCAAAAATGAGTTTTCTTTGGAAATGGGCTATAATACTCTCGTATATTTTATTGATTGTGTGCAATCCATCTTTCGTAATGAAAACCTCTTTAATTTTACTTCGTTATGGTTCACTGAGTTCAGTTATGAAAAAAATGCTTCAGTATTCACACCACCAGTAGAAAGGGCTGCTTACCGACTAATTATCAACTCGATGTAGATATAATAATATATGTATATATACTCTGTTATAAAACAAGGCCACCTGTGCTGTAATTAGTGTTGACTGCAATAACTTGTTTTATTATGAAACTTTTGGAACAAATTTGTGCTCTTAAAATGCGGTCACCGAGCATATGACATGCATAGTTAAATTTACTGCTAGTACTAAAAAATCCTTGTGCGTCTATGAACATGTGAGCTCCTGACCATTGGTTTTGTGCGATGACATTATCAGTTTTGCTCCTAACTACCTGGGGGAATATTAGCCACGAGTGCTGACGTATTGTTGTATTTCAGAGTTATGCTTAATAATTAAAGTGCTTTGAAAGTTTCTGAAACTTGCCGTTGTGATTTAATTCGACTGTGGCGAGAATCCACTTAAAGTCGCTTTTTCTATAAGCGAGCATGCATGTGTGAATGGTTTTAGGGTAATTATGGAGTTTTATAATATATCAACGAGGTGCAAAAGTTTTGTAGTGCAAAAGTTTATTTATTCAAACTGCTTTCGAATGTTCCCGCCAGAGCTGGGATGTTCAACGATTTGCGTAGCCTGCACACGTGACGCAAAAGCGCTGTTATTGGCTTATTTTGAAGCTCTTAGTCGATAAGGCGTTAACCAATCCAATCTAATTCGAATATAAACAATAAACATGGCCGCACCGCTGAAAGTTAGCCGGAGAGAAGCAAAAGATACCGCAATTCGTAAGAAACCGAAAAAACAAGCTGTGAAAACTCTCTTAACAACACCATATTCTTTAAGCTGGTAAGTTGTGAGCAATTAAAGTCAGGGCAGTGGAAATGGTAATAGGCTGACGTCCCTGCATGGCTGCAGTGCTTGCAGATCGTATGCATGCATGCATGTACAAGACGTACAGTATAATAAGAGGTTTTTATCGAACCTGGAGTTTTACCATGGTTTTTACCTTGCAATTAAAGCTTACTATGAGTATCATTGTGACCGTCGTCAAGACTTTTTGCAATTGAGAATCAAATTTGGGTCCATTCAGGGTTTCCTTTTGCATCGTTTCAAACACGCGTGCACATGTAAGCTACTGTAATTCATATTTTGTGTGTGTTAATTTCAGGCCCAATATACCATCTGAAGATGAGGAAACGATCTGCGAGGAAATTAAAAGGTACGATCTCTGGTGGCAACAAGTATCAATTGGAATTTCAAAATTACAACATGTTATGATGGTTTTGTACACTCTCTCTGAGGTACTTCTTCTCCATCCCATCCTTCTAGTCCTACCCTCCTAAAATAAAGTTCAGATGTGTAATGTCAGGAGATCTGTAACCGGTCAGGTGTACATTTACCTGGGTTGTGCGAACACATTGGATAATTGGATTGACAGAGGTGGGCCCACCCGTTGCCCATGCAATACATATGCAATGTCTGGATTCCTAGGTCTCCTGTCACAACATTCCTGGACGTTTTGTGGAGCCTTGTCGGCTAAGACCAAATGCATGTGTATAAAGTTCCTGTGAATGAACGTGCTATGCCAAGGAACTCTAGCTATGTCTAGTCCATGTACACTGTTCGAATTCCAGTAATGTCGTACACCAGAAGTAGTGTATGCACGTCGAAACAATTAAACTATGAGTTGCTGTATCAAATGAATCGTGAAATTTTCCTGATTGTCAAGCATACAGTAATATAATATCCTATTAATAAGTTATTAAGTTTGAAACAATCTATATAAACGGCCTGTGTTTTCTAAACAGGGTGTTTACTTCATTGAGTTTATGCAAACCAGCAAAACCTGACCTTGGAGATGTGTCAAATCTGACCATAAAGGAGAAAAATGCTTTAAAAAAGGAAAAACGGAAACAAACATGGTCCAAAAGTGCAGAAATAAGGTATTGTTCAGATAATTTGCTTCATTTTTCATATTTATTGAACAGTAAAACCATGATTTTATAATCCACAGGCGTAATTTAACCTTTGGACTTCAGAAGGCAATTCGATGCTTGGAAAAAAACGAGTTGTGTGCCTTGCTCCTATGTCGTGATGTACAGCCATTCATGATGCTTGAACCATTATTGCCTTTGTGTGCTAGCAGAAATGTGAGTGCAGCAGCATTACACAACCTAGGACCAACTCTGCAAGCAGCTCTTAATTTCCGGTCTTGCAGAGCACTTGGATTTAAGGTAGGGGGTTTAACATAATTTGTTGGGATATAAATGGTGATAACCTTAAACTATTGTTTTGGGGTGATAGTGTGGATCAAATATTACACATACACATAGATTTATTGAGAAGATATAAAATGAACATGCCCCTTCACATTCATTAAATGTTTTTCTATTATTAACTAAAACATTGGGAATGAGACGAATACAACTGTGTATGTACCATACATGTATGTGAGACTTACAGTTTTATTTATAATTTTAATGTATGGATTTTTCATAATCAGGGAGCGCTAAAAGCAAAATTGTTTTATTTATTGTAACCTAGGGTGAAGTTGCTCAAAATGACAAGAATGTTTTTCATAACTTGTTCAAACTGGTAAAGAGGAAAGTTTTGCGATTGCCAGCAGTTTTTGACCGACCTCCAGACATTTCATCCGATTTCTCCATCCTATCTAATGTTCCTGCTGCAGAAACTGATTTAAAAAGTGATAATGTCCTGCCAAATGTAACTGAGGCAATTACTGTGCCAGACTATCGTCATTTATATATCCAGAAAAGTGACATAAAGCTGCTCAAGCTACCTGTTGAAGGAGAGTTTTTGTCTCTGGAGAGAGATCCCAATTACTTGGCAGTAAATCCCACGAGAAAACGCAAGGCAAACGATTCCGAATATATTTCTGACCACTTGACATCTAAAAAGTATAAAGGAATGAAGTTTAAACAGTTGAAAGCTGCAATGGCAAAGATGAAAAATGCTGCCAATAATACTACAAACTCAGCAAATTAACATACCATTCTCCAGTTATTTTTTCAATTAATGATTTATGATTTATCATCTTCTAAGTTTACATTCTCAGTCATGTACTCATATCATCAATATGTTTCCTGTTTCATTACCCTTCCACAGTCTTTGGTCTCTCAATAATGTATTAAATCAACTAAGTTTATTCATCTTCTCACGACATGCACAAGTAGTGCATTCGCTTTTCCCAGTGGGTGTGCTTTGAATGGGGAGTTACCTGTTCATCTGTGTAAGCACCTAGAATTGAAGTTAAAAATTGCTCAATTCAAAGTTTTATGTTGAAGGAAATTGAGTACATTTCAGTGCTTTACCTTCGAATTGCTGGTTTTTAATTTTCCAGCATCGTGAATAAAATTGTAATACCAAATTACCTATGCACAAGATTATGAAGGTGACACAAGGCAAAAAGTGTTAAGTAATTGAACTTTGTACCTGCCATAGAAGTGCATTGTACGCTAATACAGTCGGAATCTGTCGGAATTCATGTACACTGTACCGTATAGTATATAGTATTATATTATGAAATTTGCTCGAAAGAAAAGCGTACATTTTTGTTGGATAAAAGTATACAGGTTTGGCCAGTGAATTTACGTCATCATTAGGGAGAGAGGGTCAGAAAATAATGATGACTTACGGTGGGGTTTTGTGTTGCATTGTTTGTGCGTAAGCGAAATGGTACGACTGGGTAATTTCACTTGACATGGGAAAAAACCTTGTAATGTGCTTCTGATGAGCTAAGCTACATGTTCATTATACAGGGTGAACCAGATGTCTGGGCCTTCCAAACACAGTAGAACCTGTCTAAGTCAATACTGTAGGGACCGGGCATCACGTATCGGTTTAGAAAGGTTATTGACTTAGGCAGGGACATTTATCAAGCATGGGGACGAGCTCGGGACCGGCCGCTGATATTAGGTTATGGAGGTTATAAGTTTACACAGTATTGAGTTAGACAGGTTCTACTGTATCTTTGAAACCACTGGTGCTAGGTAAAATGTGCCGAGAATAAATAAATAGAACGTGATGCGAGGATTCCACCTTGTGAAATCCCACGCAGCACGTCGTTCTCATGGCGCATGCCATTTCAGATTTCAGATTCTAAACCGAAGGAGATAGAGCAAAACGTCAAATTATAATAGTGTTAGTGTAATGGCAGTGATTTTCACATTGTTTATCACTCCCATTGCAAAGAAATCTTGTTTTGGTTTCACTGATGTGTGCATCCTTGCATAGCATCTATGCAAGGCAGGAAAGCGGAATTGCTCCTAGTGTACATTCCCAATGTAACAAATAACATGGACCTTGGACTACAAAACATGGTTGTCAATGATCATTAAATGAAGGTGCCTGACATGACATGACTTAAAAATGCCCCTGACGACTTGGTGACAGCATTCCTGCCTTGCAAGGATGCATCAGTGAAACCAAAACAAGAATTCACTGCAATGGGAGTGATAATCAATGTGACAATCACTGCCATTACACTCAATATGCAACGCTGAGCAACATTCTAATTTGACGTTTTGCTCTATCTTCTTCGGTTTAGAATCTGAAATGGTACGCGCCATGAAAATGACATGCTGCATGGGATTTCACGAGGTATATGGAATCCTCGCATCACGTTCTATTTATTTATTCTCGGCACATTTTACCTAACACCAGTGGTTTCAAAGATATTTGGAAGGCCCAGACATCTGGTTCACCCTGTATAGTAGTAGCCAGGCAAGCCAATAATATTACATGCATGATAAATAAGCTTCAATGGTAGCATCTTGTGAAATCTCTTTTAATATGCAAAATATCATTACATGGATAAAGGCATTATTTACACCTTGGGCCTGGGGACCTTTTCTCTTAATTTACGTACAGCAGCACTTCATAGGACTGTTTCTTGAATTTAATAGGTGTATGCACTCATCTGATTTTTTCTGCTATTTTTGTAATGTTGGCAAATCTTCACAACCATTTGCCCTACAGTATGTGAGCCGAAATGATTGGGTCAAAATTTTTTTTTTGATGGGCAAAATCTCAAGTGTTTAAACGTTCCTTGAAAACCTACAATTTGGAAAGCTGCCAGTTGTATAACAGTTGATGGGTATGAAAAATGCAATTTATGAAAAGTAGTGTAATATTCTGAAAATGTGTTGCTGGGTAAATAGGTCATTTATCGAATAGAGGGAACCAATTACTTACTGTAGGTGTACCATACTTTATAAGTATCAGATGCAAAAGCATGTTCATCACTAAATAGTAAATGGTGTCAAAAATAGTACCCATAATGTTTAAGTGTCACTGCCAGGAAGTAAAGCGCCTCCATCCTCTTGCCCCATGATCCAAAGTATACAAGTTTACAAAAACAAAATGGTTTATAGCTATACATTTATTTACAATGATGGAATGAGACACGTTCAACGTGCATTTTAAAAAAGATGATGCCATTGCTAGCCTCCAAACTGATGAATGCATTTTTGAAACTTGAAAAGTCACTTTTGTCCAATGACAGTCAAAACTTTGGTCGGGATGAAATTATCACAGGAAGGCTGATTAAATGGAACGGATTTGCTGGCTACCTAGATACAACGAACGAAGAAATGTCCTCCGAATTGCAATATGGTTGTTGATTCACCGTCTGCATTAAACCCCGTTGGAAATTTTTTAATAGTTGGACAAGAGCTTTTCGTTTAAACCGTGATGCTTCATGAATAATGTCCCCGACAAATGAGACGCGCACTTCCAGGGTTCCCTGTACATGATTTAGTTGATCAAATAAAACCTTGAAATCTGTAAAGTCAAACATCAGAGAACTGGTTAACACCAATTACCACTGTTTTTTTTTTAACCAGCGATAATGTTTCTAATGTTTTTTAAATGCCATATTTTCACGTCATGAAACTTACTTCTACCGGGTTTTCTTAGCTCCTTGAACACAACGAGCCTTAATTTAGCATTTTCAAACTTAACAGCTGCTAAATCCATTTTATTATTAACATTGTTGTTCATGATTTCGTTTTTGATACTCTTTTCGTTTACGATGTCTGGACTAAAGAGATCCATTGTTTGCTGTTTTATGTCAAGGTGGTTATCCAGATCATGAACATCTTGCATCTCTCCTACTTCGGAATCTGCCAACATGGGCCGATAGTCTAAAATTAACAAAACTGTTATATGGTTCCCCTAGTTTTGAATTACTGTACAAAATCATCAGCTGAAGATCCTTAGAAAATTAATAAGACTGCATCACTGCATAAACATACCTGTCCCATTAAGTTGCAATGGCTTTAGATTTCCATCAATCAAACTTAGCCTTACATCCTCGTTGGCCACTGGTAATGAGACTGGGCTTCCTGGTGGTGTCAACGGCATAATTGGCGGTGTTATTGGCCTTCGAATGGGAAGGTCACGGGGCAGTGGTCCAGGTTTTCGTTTATTTGGCCTTGGTGATCCAAGGAGGGCTTCGGCTGCCCGTTTTGATCCTCTTGTTGGCGAGCCAGAGCCTCCACCCATCAAATCGATGTCAGCCTCGTCTACCATCATTCTCTGCATTCAAACATTTAGAGGTGGTTGAAAAGCCAATAGCGTTAAATATTAAGTTTTAAAATTGACATAAGTACAATTTACTTATCTTGAAATTGCATATCAATACCTTGTCTATCTTGAATGGATTTCCAAACATGTGTTGCCGAACTGGAGCAGATTCAATTTCTCGTAGGGGTGGAGGTATTCTTTTGAGGTATTCCTGATAATTGCCCATTTGCCCAACGGGCATATTATGTAATTGATCTGAAAAAGGGAAGTTTTCCTTATATTTAATTAGGGTTCATTGTTTTTAATTAATACAACCACACTGTAAACTACCTTCATCCTGCAACCGGGTGTGAGCAATAGATGTTTGCAGATAGTTAGCACGCATCCGTGCAATCTGATCCAGAAGTGTTTTTCTGGGAATGTCATATGGATTTCGATAACTTTGCGTCCTTAATTCCTTGTCTTTGATACCAATCATGAATCCACTGAATTCTGCTATTTGTTCTTTCAATGAAATGAACCTGTCTGCAAAGTCAATTTGAATGACAAAAGTTAATTCGATTCTGAAAACTTTGTTGTATAACTACAGCATTAACCGGAATATTTCTGATAGTCTGGACCAAATTAGATAAACGTTTCTACATTTATAAGCTGAATTTAATTAAGGGAAGATGTTAGAACAATACTGACGTTGAGATATTCAGATATTGGTTAACACTGGCCATATTAAGTGTTAACCAAATATGGTCCCATAAATCAACTGGACATACATGCACACTTATCCAGAACCAATGGAGGAGGTATTTATCATAAATTCTCACCTGAAAGACTATGATTAGAAGAAGCGACAAGGTCTTTCCTGGGATCAGACCTTGGAATAACTCTTATTCCATCAGGAGCTTGGGGCTTTCCCGTTCCTACGGAAACTATCAATTTCTCAAATTCCGCTTTTGCCTAATTGAACAAAAATTGTAAGTTTTAAAATTGTTAACAAGTTCTATATCAGTACCTTTAATTATGCATCAAGTTAAGTTAAGACACAATTGCTTAGTACCTGATTTTTCAGTTTCTTTAGATAATTGAGAACACTGTAACTTAAATAATTCTCCATACTTTCAGGGACTAGATTAGGCGCTCCCATTCGCTGCAGAGCACGTTTCAAATTCTGTTTTTGATAAAACGATACACTTAATTGCTGAAATCTTTTCTGTGACAAGATCTTTCATAAATCAAACATTCTAGCTCTACTTACTCCAGCATAATACAGTGGCATATTCTTCAAGTAACTGTCAAATTGTTGCTTCCATTCTTTCGTTGGCTTTAATCGGTGTACCTTAAATAGTTCATCTGTCCAATTACACAAATTTGCAAGCATAGCAACAAATAGGATTAGTGGCAACACTGATTTTAGACTTCTTTGGAATATTTCAAAAATTCACATTGTTTTGACAAGAAAAAAAGATTTGGGGAACTCTGCATGTTTAAAAATACATCAGCAATTCCAACCAACAATTAAAAGCCCTTTGAATGTGTAAACGATCAAGGTATTTTTCAGAATACTTTTGTGATAGGTCTACTAATCTCCAAAAAATATCCAGAATAAGCTTGCTTGAAAAGGTCAATGCAGACCATATCTTGTATGGCATTTTTACCATGAATTTCATTTTCTTATCAGCAATGTTTTTGTTACGTTATGTTTTAATTATGTTACGAGAAGGCTGGCATAACAAATATCTGACAGACACCTTGATCCTCACTATTAATATGTAAGATTACCTTACCTAAAAGTGGTAGAAGTATGGGGTAGTTATAAGGCATGACAAACAAGTTGACACACTGAAGGTTGGTGCTCGCCTTCAGGTACCCAAACGGATAACCTATCTCACTGTTTTTGTGGCTGTTGCCAATGAATACCTAAAGCAATCAATTTGAAAAAGTTAACATGTTTGTAGATGTACCAAAAGTTGTCCACATTTTCATTACCTGCCAGCAAGCTGTTGGTTGCTTCCTTGATAAGATGTGTAATGTTAACGGACTCGGTTCCAGCTCATATTTGTCAAATGGCAAATTGTCAATGACCATGGGATCATTATTTTGGCAAGTGAATTTCACAACAGGGTGAGCCGTCCTTGGAGGCTGAAAATAAAACAAGCACCTCCAAGTAATTGTATTGGATGAAGACTTCATACTGCATCATTTTACCTACTTACCAATGCTGGAGTGTTCACATCTGGCCAGAAGCCTTCTGGAATTGGCCAGTGTCCAACTGAATAACCTTTCTGAGCTGACCGGTGCACATATATGAGTTTGCGGCAATTATGCCACGAGTTGTTATTTTGTAATGCAGATGCTGATGTGGGCGTTGTTGGCCTGGGAGGTAGGGTGCCATTTTGTGTTATTCCAAGCGGCTTACCAAGGTCAACTTTTTATTGGTAAAATTGATTAGAATATTGTGAGAACATGGAAGTCATTCATAGTACTAGAGGTATATGCACAGCTACTTATGCTATAAACGACTTTACCCAGGGCTCGTCAGTTTAAGTGTCATAATTCCCTTTCAGTCTCTTTGACTGTACAAACCATTTGTATTGGTTATGTGATCCAAACATATCATCATTTCATTTCATGGGTTGCTTTTACTACTTAAATGAAAGGTGTCTGAGGCAACTAGACTTCTTCAATGATGGCAACAGCCTCCAGATAAAATCGTCTATTAATAGGTTATGAAAAATTTGCTCACCATCAATTTTTAGTCCATTTTCAGAGTCGATATCAGATTCGCTTGTTCGACCTGAAATGGCAAGTAATGACATTGTGCCATTTAGAAAAAAGAACTAATATGGCACGTCAGACACTGAACTTGCATGCAAACTATGTTAAACGGTTTACCATCTGCAGGTATTGGTGGTGGGTCCGGACCAATTTTTTCAAAGTGAATTACAACCCCACTTTGCACTTTTTGAACTAAAGACTCCAAACATTGAAGTAGCATGCGCTGTGATGATACCGAGTATGAACGACCTAAAATCACAAGAAAAATATTCAAAAGGAATATAAAATTGATAAAAAACAAGATGTTTAGAACCCACCTCCAGTTACTTCGCACATGGGGTCAATGGGGGACATGTCTGATGGAACCATGGCAGTGGGATCCCGCTCAACTGAAGGGGCGCCAGATAGCCTTAGCACCAAAGAGAATAGGCGTTGATCCCATCGAAAGGGCTCCTTTGTCAGCTCAGAACCAGGAATTGGCGAATGCATCGGGAGATTTAGCTAATAATGGTTAATGGTTAATTATGGCGCCTAGTTATAGCTACAAAAGCGTCACTAATGAGCAAAGTCAATAATGAGACATTTGACCTACATCATCTTGCACTCCCATTGTTGTTGATAATCTGCACCCATCTGTGATGACAACAATAACTGATGGTTCTAAATAGTATGGGCATCTACCCTGTAACATTGAATCCAACGTTTATTTTCCATTTAAAAACTGATTTGTGAAGTTTGATGACTCTGTCAAGGGCTCCTGACACTGACCCTGGGGCACCTGAGCAATGGGCAGGGCGCCCTTGACAAATACCTCCCTACCTGTCCATATGTATCAATTCCAGTTTGCATTCTGTTAACGTTAAGGACATCGAAAGCATTCTTTAGTGCAGCCCCTAAAGTAGTCATCCCAACTGCTTGCAGGTTTTTTAGCTCGTTTGCAAAAACTGTGTGATTCTCTTTCCAACCAGCCTGTAAGCAAACATCCCAAATATATTACACATCATAACATTATGGGTTTACCAAATAACATATTTAAAGTCCAATTGCCACCCAAAAACCATTCCTAGTGGTCAAAGTTTGTGCAAATTTCTCATTTAATTAGTGAGCCAATTTTTCAATTGCAATATGACCAATAGAACCTTTAGTTGCATTTTAATTTAAATGTTGGCCAATGATAAATCGCACAGTGGCACGTGCATAGGGAGGGTGGGCTGAAGGGGCTACAACTCTCCCCCAAAATTTCAGCCCTAAAAATATCGTTTCTTCAATGGAAAAATTCCTGCACATGCCAGTGACGATTATGGCGTTATTAATTTAGTGACGATGTGTGTAGTGCGTGTTGGCAGGACCATACATCTTTCAGAATTGTATTAGAAAAAAACTGGTATCTTATGCTCTATGTTTGAATGTTGTCTTACCCCTATCAGGTAGACATTTCAATTGCCCATAGGATTTATGCATGTCCATTGTGAGTTTAGTAATTTATTTGTTAATAAAATCCATAGTTCACTATAGTAAAAATACGAAGTAATGGAACTGGATCAAATCTGCTGACCAATAGGGACCAATCGCCTGTTGGCGATTAATTTAGCCTAGTTACGTACAATCAATGGACTTTCACCGACTGAACAAACATGGAAGTGCTAATCGACAAGCCACATCTCTCTGATTGGCTGACCTCCAGTTCCATCACTTTGTGGTTCTACTATAGCTATTCTAACAATTTATTCCCACTTGCCAAAAATAATTATAAAAACCTAGTGTAAAATTGTGTAGTGTCAGGGGCGGATCCTGTTTTTTTTTTTCAAACGGGGTCCGTCACCAAAATTCGACCGTTATATAATCGAAACGGTAATTTATGACATGACATGACCTCTTTTCAAGTCTGCATATGGATATGTATATGGAAGCCTAAATATACATGTTTAAAAAAATATTTGCGAAAACTAGTTCATTTTTTGCATTTTTTTTAAAAACATTTTTCAAAAGCTGTTCATTTTTTGCAAAAAATTTGCAAAACCAGCTCACTTTTTACATTTGTTTGCAAAAATATTGCAAAAGGCAGCTTTTGCTACTTTGCTGACTTTTTGCAAAAATTTTGCAAAACCAGTTTACTTTTTTGCAAAAAATTTGCAAAACCAGTTTACTTTTTGTATTTTTTTTGCAAAGAATTTGCAAAACCAGTTTACTTTTTTGCAAAAATCTATGCAAAATCAGTTCACTTTTTTGCAAAAATCTATGCAAAATCAGTTCACTTTTTTGCAACATTTTTCGATTTATTAACCATTCTATCTAGTATGAATTTTTATTTTTTTGGTTCCAATCTATCTAGTGTAAATTTTCTATTTTGCCAAACGGGGTCCTGACCCCTGGAACCCCACCCTGGATCCGCCACTGAGTGTGCATATTGACAATTTGCGTAATTTCTGGTATATTTATTTGTGTTGCGTGCCAAGACACGTCTGCTTGCTATGAGGCCATTTCAGGTGCTCGAGCACCCCCCTCTGCCCGGGAGTAGGCGAGGCCAAGTTGCGACGCCCAACTGCGATTGGACGAGAGTAGAGACACGTGACCCAACGGGAAACGTCACAACTACCCACAATCCTTCTTTCACAACCGCTAGTCCTGCAAGATGGCGTCGTGATTGGTAACACTGGGATTCTTCGCTCCGTAAATGCCCGTTTTCTTTCGTAGAAAGTGAGTTGATCACGTCGTGCGTGATTCTCCTTCCAGAAAAATCCAGGTGAAGACGGCCATACGGATTACCTTCTGTCCAATAAAAAACATCCGCGACTTAATATTGCTCCTGTGGCTGCTTTACCTTTATGTTGGCTGGGGGTTCTTCGAACGTCAACAACATGTATCTGTCGCCTCGGCTGGCCGGATCTCTTTGGCGGATCTGTAATAAACGACTCGGTTGTTGACTCGCTATAGGGAACGCTATATAGGATAGGAGTTTTTCGTTCTGATTGGTCTTCGAACGCCCGAAATTACCTTTATGAAAGTTTCAACAGCGCCCTTGGCTACGTCTAGCAACGTGTGCCTGCCCCCGAAGTAAGCCCGTTGATTCATTGTTGAGCTGGTGTCGATTAGGAATAATATGATCGTCATATTTGGAGCTTCTAATAATCAACGCAGGGGGATTTGGACCCTGGGAATAATGAGGAACCCGGCCTCGCATTTGTTGTACAGAAAATGGCGACGAAAGAATAAGGACTCGCGACAAACATACGGCATCCTCCCTGACGACACCTCATTGGCTGGCCCTTGGTCACGTGGGCCGCTTTTGCGCCGGCCAATTGGGCGACGAGACTCTCCCAAACGAAATTTCGCCACGCCTTCTTTTTTAACCCCTTTTGCTGCCGTGCGAACTCCTTATGGACAAAGAAAATAATGTCATCTTCTTGGCTCGCTTATATAAGATGAGGTGCGGAGCTTTTGCGTTATACAGAAACCACTAACGAGAACTATTTATGACGTTTTGCGCAAACTGGTGTTCGGGCACAGCGCGAAACTCGATCCACAAAGACGGATGACGTCATATAGTAGCCATGATAGCTCTGACATCCACATTCGGCCATTCATTTTACTTCGGAAATAAAACGCATTTTAGGTATCGAAGGAAATTTTTAATGACTAAATAGAATGGAATCAAATACGCTAGGAGGTTGGAGGTAGAGAGATCATGGTAACACCATGGCCATGATCTCTGTGCTTCCAAGCCTCGGGGTGGAGGCCTCGATAATCGATATTATCGATTAATTTTGCTCTAGTTTTATCATCAGTGACGTATGTAAATGGGCGGGAGAGTTGGCGGGATTTGCGCGGTTTTCTGCATTTCGTCGCTGTGCATCACTTCGTTGGTTGTGCGGATTCTGTTCATCGTTTGTGAGTAAAATTTATTAATTGTTATTGTATCAATGTGGCGCAATTTTTCATATCTGGGCAGTCATTTAATAACTTTTACGGTATCTGATAGCTTTTATGAGCTGATCAAACGATAATTCATCGCGTGTTCTACCATCCTGCAGTTATGCAGGCCTGGTCTAAGTACATGGTCTGGTACATGCAGAACAAAACGGGCCATAACATAGGCATAGTAGTGGTAATGGTAATAAATTCGCCTCGTACAGTGCCGCGTTCATGGCTGATAACAAATTGGTGATTTTTAGGTATCACCCCCTCGACTCCTCTAGCTCCGTCATCAACTTCATTTTATATAAAATGTATCAATATGTTTCGGTCAAATATGGTATCATTTTGACCGAAAGAAATTCGAATTCCGAACATAAAACCACTCGATAGGGGATGTTCAAATATTGTGATCATCTACATGTACACTGTATATAGGATGGCGCACGTCTAGGGAAGAAGGGTCGAGCCATCATTGGCTTTTATTATTAGTCCGTCCCAGGTAAGAAGAAACTGAGCTGCAGCCAATCAGACTTTCAGCTTATAGAATAGCTATATAGGTTCTGTCGCTTCAGTGTTCGCACGTCAATTGAGTGAGTGTCGACCTACAAAATGTCAGATGCTGACATTGAGTCCAAGAATCCAAAAAACATAATACATAGGAGATTTTTTTTTATTTTTTATTTATTTGCAAATGTGGACGAGTACAACCTGTTGCGTTAATTGCACAGACACTAACTGAAGAAGCATGCAGTTCTCTGATTCCTGTTAATAACACTATATATTTTAATATGTTTCAACTACACTTGAGTGCAAAAAATTCGACTCACCATCCTGAATCAGACAAAAATATGTTTTTCTCAGCAACGAAATGTCAGATTTAAATTCGAAAAAATGCGTTTTGTAAGCACGTTTATGTTCTTTAAAGATCAGTTAATTTGCATACAATTCCTTATGAATGGTTGAGGTCGAAAATGTTTAACTTGATGCAACCCGAATTTGCATTATTGATGACACTTGCAAACCTGTACCCCAGTGGTTATAAAAGTGTTTGTGAATGCAATTTGATTATCATAACGTAAGTAGCACATATCCAGCCATATTGTTAATCAATGGTTTCTCGATGAAATGACCACAACACCAGAAGTAGCTGCACAAGTTGTTGCTTTACGTGATGTAGGGCATAGCCAGAGAGTTGTGGCTCGCCAACTCAATATCAGCTAATCAGCTGTTCGAAGGGTCTGCCAACGTTATGAGGAGACTGGTTCTTTCAACAGGTGACCAGGTTCAGGCAGACCTCAGTCCACAACTGAGCGAGAAGATCACTTCATTGCATTGACATCCTTACGAGACCGACGACTGACTGCTGTTCAAGTGCAACAGCAGCTTATAGGAGTCCAAAGAACAGCTGTAAGTCAGTGGACAGTGAGGCGAAGATTCAGGAGAGTGGTCTGAGGCCTCATAGACCGGCCACAGGTCCAAGATTGTCTGCAGCTTATCGCCAAGCACGCCTTCAGTTCGCCCTACAGCATCTAAACTGGACACTGCAGCAATGGGGGTCTGTTCTGTTCTCCGATGAGAGCAGAATATGCCTCTACACCAATGAAAAACGGGCACGAGTGTACCGGCGACTTGGAGAGCGTTTTGCCCAGCGCTGCATGTCTGAATCTGTCAGCTATGGTGGTGGTTCGTGCATGGTCTGGGGAGCCATTTCACAGCATGCAAGAACCTAACTTGTTTTCATTGATAGGGCAGTTGAAGGGCACAACAGAGGAGGTTTGACCGCTGTTCGGTACATTAACGAGATTCTGGCAGACCACGCAGCCATATGCCGGATTTGTTGGGGACAACTTTACTTTTGTGCATGATAACATGAGGCAACACACTGCAGCAATTGTGCAGGAGTACCTTGCAGAGGTCGGTATTCCGGTTATGGCATGGCCATCATGCAGCCCTGACCTAAACCCAATAGAGCACATGTGGGATGTGCTCAAGAGACAGCTTAGGGCCCGAGATCCTCCAGCCTTAAACATACGAGAGCTGATGACTGCAGTGGAGGAGGTGTGGAACACCATCCCTCAAGAGACAATCAATAACATAATTTCATCAATGCCCAACTGAATGCATGCTGTTATAAATGCAGGAGGAGGGAACACAATGTTCTAAACATTATGATTTGTGATACAATGTTTTGAAAAATGTCTTAAAACACATATGATTAGCAATTAAATGTTTCGGTTTTATAAGGCATTGGAGTTGCAGGCTATTCTCTGGAGAAATTTGGCAGAAATCCTTTCTAAACTTGGGGAATTATAAAGAGGAATAAAGTGCCGACGAAACGCATTTTCCCGAATTTAAATCGGACATGTCGTTGCTGAGAAAAACATTTTTGTCTGATTCAGGATGGTGAGACGAATTTTTTGCACTTAAGTGTACTATACTAATATGTTACATGCAATATTTTGTGGGTTTTTTCCAAAATGTAACTTGATGAACATTGGAAATACATCAGAAGTTCAGAACGATCGGTCAGTTGTATTATCTGAATAAAACATTCTTACTACGTTATACATTTGTACTGGCGCTGTTTGTATTCATTTGAGACAGCTAATGTGTTATCACATCTGATCCGTTGTTTGGTTAGCGCTTTTAGCAATAATCTTTGTATTATTGTGGACCTGTAGATCCTTAGAAATGTGCCAGCTATTGATCATCATGTAGACTGAGCATACCATATATACTTTGATTGAACTGCTGCGCTACAAGGATAGCATTAGATCAATACATGGTGTTTTCATTTTCAATGTGAAAAGCATAATTATGCCGATACCTAGCCATTGTTAAGAAATTTCATGCACCCCACTTATAGTTCAGTTTGGCTTCCAGATCAATTCTTTGTTACACTTGAAGATATGGAACTGCGCAGCTCATTTACTGCTATAAAACGAAATGCTGATGATGGGCAACCCCACAAAACAGTAAGTTATCTATATGTACTATAGTCGTCACAAATAAGGAGCGGAAAAAATGGCGTCGCTCAGACCAATAGGATGCGATCGCCTGTTTGCGATT
>JAQFYZ010000334.1:0-47893 GCA_034695085.1 Cylindroiulus punctatus
ATCGTTTGAATATTTCTTCAAATTGTGGGAATTTGAGCAGAGTTTTCGCTGTTTTTCCTGCTGATCTGCAATATATATAAACAGAGACGAGTAGGAAAAGCCGAAACCCGAACATTTTAGCACCATTGTTGTTTTTCCAATTTATTCAAATTGTGGGGATTGCCGATTAAATGCGGGTGCTTAGAATGCATTATTGCATGAAAGTAAAGGAAATGCTCTAATAATAAACTGGAAATAAAATCTAACGAAATAATAATTTTCTAAACAGTATAACTTGTGCAGATTCAGCTGATAAGAGTATTGTCACAGATTAAAGCACATTTTCATCATAATCCGTCCCTTTATTAACTTAACTTTTATAAACGCACACAATGGGTGCACAAACAAACAAATAGCACGTACAGGTGGTTCAAGGAGTTTCACTGGGACTCTTGAGACAGAGCAGAGACAAAGACAAGGCACGAAAAGCACAGCTCTTATAGCCGAATTATTATTGGTGGCTAAATTGGTATCTAGGCATATATAATGTAAGTAGGGAAAGGGATGGTCGTGGCCGATTTTGGAAAGGGGCTCTCCCGACAACTAGTACTTGTAGGATTGTGGGGAAACCACGAAAACCACAATCAGCACAGCCGAGGTGGAGGCGAAACGAAATGACCAACCTGCTCGGTATCGGTTCTCAGATCACTGGTAAGCCAGAAATCACTAAATAAATTGGCAGTTCTAGTCACAGGCTTCAATAATTCAATACCAAAACATCAACTATGAAGAAAAAACTAAATGATTTTTAAATTTTGGGATTATGATCCTTTCTCGTTATGATTGCCACCGAGAGATGGCGCTGCATGGATGGCGACGTCGCAGCGCCACCTCTCTCGCGTTACGATTACTACCCAGAGATGGCGCTGGTCACCTCTCAAAATTACAGAACTCTAGATAAATTACTCTTAACGTCTTACCCGATCCAGATATTCCGCTGATTCCCGCTTAGCCGAAGAACAGAATCCAGTTCTGACCCTGCCAATGTCTGGACAGCACAACAGTTTGCAACTTCCGCTTTGCTACAAGACCATGCGAAGCGCTGCCAAAAGGCCCAACACCACGTACGTGCGGTGCCCCATGGCTCCATCGGCCCCATTGCCGACGCGCTGTTCCTTGCTTTCGGAAGCGGCTTCCTCCACCCTGTCCATGCGGTCTCTTCTGGGTTCCTCGGTCTTGTGCTCGTGGTGGCCATCCTTGGCCTCCGGCTCGGAAGTGGGTTCGGCTTCGGGCTCGGCTGCCGGTTCCGGTTCTGCCGTCTCGGCTTCTGCGGCCCTAGCCTTGCGCTGCCTCAGCGGGGCCCGGCTCTCCTTCTCCTGGTTGATGATGGACATGACGTTGGCCAGGATGGTGAAGTCGTTGGAGCCAGAGGCATTGGTCACTTCCGGTCTGGGCGCTTCAGGCTTGGGTTTCCTCCTGCCGGCCTGCGGCGCGAACTGCGGCAGCCGCGGCACGTCGGAGGGTATGGGCGGCGGCGTGGTGCCTCGGAAGGGCCCGACGGACAGGGTGGACCTTAGCCCTGGGGTCTTCAGGGGCCTCAGAGCTGGGACCATGGGCGGCTGGCCGCTGACCGGCAGGCCGTCGGCGCTCACCGGATGCTGCCCGACCGGGATGCGACGCCGCAGGAAGCTGCCGTTGGGCGGGCGCTGTGGGGCTGGGAGCTGCGGGGGTGGGGGTGGCACCCCGCCCTGGGGCGCTGGGGCCCTAAAGACGACCGGGTGCTGGGCAGCCATCTCCTCTCCATGGGCCGGCTGGTAGACGCTGCCCAAGCGGCTGGGCAGGTTGGGCACGATGGGGGCAACGGGCACGATGCGCTTTGCGATGTAGACCGGCGGTGCCTTCTCGAAGCGCTGCCCGAAGCTGGAGGCCCCGAAGCCGCCGAACTGGGGCTCTCCGGGCTGGAAGCCGGCCTGGAAGGGCACGGGCTCTTCTGAGCCGAATGGGTCCTTGACGAAGGTTTCGTTTACGGGCTCTGTCGTTCGGGGTCGCTCCCGGCGGGGTGCAGCGGGAGCATTCGTGACCGGTCGGAAGCCCTCCGCGTCCCGGACCGAGCCGGTCGAGGGAACTTCAAAGCCGATCTTTGCGGACACGACGGACGTCTTGGTGTTGGGGAGCGACCGGGCCGCGGTGCCAAGCTCCGGGTTGATGTTGACCTCATGCTGGATACTGGAGCCGAAGTCGGGCTCGGCGTCCTCGCAGACGTCCACCACGTGGATCTTCCAGCCCAGGTAGCGGTGAGTGTAGCACTGCAATTTAGAACAATGGGGATTACGCGAGGCTGGTGGCCCCAAAGGGGTAAGGTACAAAGGCTGGACAAAGTAGCCGGGATAGCCAGAGTTGCCCAAGCAGACAGTCGTGGGTAGCCGGGTTTCTTACCTGATAGTACACGAGATCCGGAGTGTCCCGGTCGGGCGTCCACTGCAGAATGTCCGCCTGCCCCTTGTCGCAGCTCAGCTCCAGGACCCTCTGGTACTCGCCGAAGGAGCCGTACTTCTCTGCTGGTTCAGTTGACTTCTGCACCCACTCGCACAAGCGACCTGCTGTTAAACAAATTGGGACCATCAAAGCACTGACCAGAAAGACAAGGCAGGCATCCCACAGATTTGGTGTGGACTGACTCAGCTGGACCGAGAAAGTCAGGATATTCCGTGGCATTCTTCAGAAATTTTACCAGAAAAAGGAATATTGAGGTTTCTTATTCAGACCTCTTGGGAAGTCTGTAGATATATTACTGATACAAGAAACGCCATACGCGTTCCTTTGACAAAAATAGACCTCAAATGGTAGGTTTTAGCTCACATTTTCATGGAAAAGAGCATATTTTAATGATGTAGGCGCTACGTAGTCAGTTTTATTTAGTGAATATCAGACATATCGATTTTGAGCACATCTTCATTGAATTTTTCCAGAAATATTAATAACGAAAATAATTATTTTTAACGACAGATGGAATTTAGGTGCATTTTCCTGCAATGTTTTTGCTTTCAGGAAACCTGGTGTTTTTAAAAATGAAATCGCCAATAATGCATTTCACTGGATTTTTAATAATTTTTTCAAACGCATTGATAAAATTTTAATGTCATAGGTAAAGTTTGTTAGAAAACAGATAGGTTTAATTAAGATGCATGGATTTAGATAGGAATAATTAAAAGCCTATACAATGACATCTTAGGAAATCCCCTAACTAATTTCAAAATCCCTGACTTTCTCAGGTTTTTCAGTCAGTGGCAAATCCCCTGACTTTCCCAAATTCGGTGGTCACCCTGACATGGGCATCGAGAGGTGTATGAAACTTCAAACATACCTGCAGTAGGTTCGGGGTCACCGTGGGCATTTGCGCGGATTCCAGCATAAACGTTGACTTTCTGGATATTGGTATAAAAAAAAGAAAATTTGAAACAGGAAAATTTCCAAGACAGTTAAACTAAAACGTAACATTATCCAAAGTTTCCTCACTTCTCGTTCCTCGGCCGTCTTGCCCTCGAATCCTCCGACGGGGTCGTCGGTGATGTAGAAGGGATGGTTGCGGGCTGGGGCCTCTGGGTCGTTTCCGCCCTCCACCACGAACGTGTACGTCTTGCCCCTGACGACGGTGACCTCGGGGATCAGCAGCCCATTGATGTACCAAGCAATGCCCCAACCGATGTGCCCTAAGGCAGAAAATAAGAGTTAGGGTTATGGCTGAACAGCATGGCTCCACAGTGATCATGCCAGACAGTACCTGTGATGGAACTGTAGCCTTTCTTGCCCCCTGCAGGCCCTAGCTGGGCGTAGAAGACGTTGTCGTCCAGGTCACCGCAAGCTATGGGTGGAATGTACCAGGCGTCCTTTGCTGGATCCGCCGGGGCCGGCAGGGCTGGGTCCTTCTTGGGTGCTGCGGGTGCTACCGAGGTTGGCCCCTCGGGTCGTTGGGGCCGTTGGGGTGCCGACCCGGGCTGGGGGGAGGCGACGGGACGCTCGGATGGGGTCAGGTGGACGTCCGAAGGCACGCTGGGTGATGGCTGGGTGTCGCTGGGGGGTGGAGAGCCCTCGCCGATGGGTGCTGGGCAGTTCCACACAGGCGAGCGGTTGAAGTCGATGAACAAATCGTCTAGGAATAATTTGTTTGTTATATGAGGGTGTGCTGGTTTTGTTTGGGAAACGATATTGAGAAGAATGATGGCAAGAGAAATTTTTTTTGGCAATTTTTAAAAATCTAGGGTTGTGCTTGGGGAAATGAGAATACTTTGTGAACAATGATAGCATCGGTAGAATCGGTTTGACAATTTTGCAAAATCCAGGATTTTATTTAAAAAACCTTAGAAAAACACGATTTCGACATTTTTTTGACAATTTGAAAAATTCTGGGTTTTATTTTGAAAATGACTAATAGATTGAGAAAAATGATGGCTATAGGTAAACATTTTGTTTGAAAATTTGGAAAAATCCAATGTTTGATTTTGGGAAGTACGACGAGTAGACTGGAACTGTACTTTTAAAATTCTGAAAAATCAAGTGTTTCAAGTAGAAAAAAACCCGCTATTTTGAAAAGAATATTATGGCAAGATCTTTGAAATTTTGAATAATTTCCTTCCGAAACATTCTTTAGTGAAATTGGTGATTGTATGAAGATTAGACTTCTCTTTTTAGTGATTTTGAAAATCCTGTGTTTTGTTTAGATAAATGCAATATTTTGAGAAGAGTGATGGCTGGATATGTTCAATTTCGACAATTTTGAAGAATCCAGTATTAGGTTGCAGGACGTTTGTATAAAATGGCATATTTTGGATAAGCTCCAGGTGGTATTTTTCAGACGCCATGATTGCAACCACATTCCATTACCGTTTTCATGGTAATAATTAAACTTAATTGACACCATAGACGCTGACCACAGACCACCTACCTTTGTTGGCCTTGGAGTGGTAGGACACTTCTTTAAGAGAGTTCAAGGGTCCAACGGCCCATACGATGGGCTGCGGTCCATTGTCCAAGATGGCCTTGTCGAGTCGGTCGACGGCTGTCAGGGGACGCTGGTAGGTGACCATGACATAGCCGTTGACCTGAACCGCATTCAGGAGCCGGACTGTGTTGGTGTTGGGCTCGATCTTGTGATCGGGGCAGGCGCCACGTCCATTGGAGCACTGAAAACATGACAAACTTGTAAGCAATTTTCAAATGAAATTCCATGAAAGAATCCATATCAGCCTCACGAAATGTTTTTCTGCACTAATGGCTACTGGGACAGACCATGCTCAATGACATACCTGTGCCTTGGATTCCAAGAAGTAATCGATGGCATGCCCTTCTCCGTTCTGGTCAATGAATGCGACAACGACGTCACTGCCAACCATGATAGAATGTTCGTCGTCTCCACTCAAGCCGAAAGACATATATTCCCCATCGCCTAAAACAAGAAATACAATCAGAATTTGAAACCACGATCACTTGCTTAGACCATGGGCCCTAGTGGTGTAACATACCTATTCGTGCCACCACCTGGACAACGACAGTGTCTCCAGCTTTGGCCCAACGGACCTCAAAGCCCAGGTCGTCAGACAGGACTTCGCAGTTCAGCTTGCTCTACATTTGCAAAAAAGAGTGAAAGATGTTCGGCCTCAAGGGTCAAAATGTAAGTTATTGAAAGCCACGTCATGCTGCCATTCAATCAAATGATCTGACTGCAGTTGCCTGAACATATACATGGTACTGTCAATGCAGCATTGGGACTGTCACCCATTGCAGCAAGAAGTTCCCATGTTTAAAGTACATTTTACTCAGGCCGTTTACATGTCTTGATTCAAAGCAGGTCCATTAGCAGCTCGCACTTAAAACTGGACATCAATCCATGTCTAAAACCGAAGGTCCCCAATTTGGCCCAGTCCCAAAGTCAGCAAGCAGGCAGCAAGCAGAAAATCTCACCTCAAATACAACTCAAGCACGATCGACCACCTTCAGAAACAAACTGTTTGGATGGAAATGCTCGTTTCCGTTTCGGACATTTTGTAAACAAGAATTTATTCGTCCAGTGAAGAATGAAGAATGTAGAAAAGTGAGGATGTAAACGAAATCAAACAAACACCTAGATGCTAGACATTGAAATGTACAGCGCCGCAGCCTGGGACATCCCAAGGGTGTGTTTGGGCCCATTGGGCCCCACGCCCTGGAGGTGCCATGGCCACAGCCGGGGCAGCAAAAGGCGCCCCAGGCAGAAAAGAAGGGCCAACCGAGCCCAGTCCAAAGGCAGGCGAGAAAAAAAAATGGCTGCTGTTGACCAGAATGCAAGGCGAAGCACCACTCCTATTTCCGGTTCCTCATGCTCTCAAAGCGGACACGGCCTCTTTGTCTGTTTGGCGCAGTGGCCTGGGCGAGGAATAGAAAAAGAGAGAAGAGACAGCTCTAGAAAAGGCTGGGTGTGAGCGCCACCCTAGGACAGGTCGAGTCATGCAAGCACGCCCAAGAACCGAGCCGGGTCACGGAAGCTCGAGCATCAGCAGCCACACTGCGGAGGGCCAAAGTGCCTTACCTGAGGGGACACCCCCAGCATTTTCAGGGAGGGGGGCACGTTGAGCTCCTTGGGGATCTTGACGTGACCGAAGTCGACGCTGAACTCCCTGCACCACACGCTGAGCCAGTCGATGTCGAACAGCGTCAGCTGGCCGGGCAGGGAGATGACCAGGCTCTGGCCATCGTAGCGGCCCAGGGGCTTCTCGCTGAAAAATTCGTCCATTTTGATTTTGGACTGGCCTAGCACCATGCAAGCAGTAATGTGACATGCGTTTCACCTTCCGTTCTCGTCGGCCACGAGGACTCCGTCAGCGGTGGGCTTGGGGCCCGTTCCAGCCCAGAAGTGGGCATCTGAAAAACGAAAATTTTGGATTATTCCTCCATTTCGTATTGGTCACATTAGTGCAGTCATATTAGCAGACAGCCCTGCACTCCCTCTAATGAAAGAATCATGGCACCTCGTGCACAAACCTGGAGCTTGTCCATCAGTGTAGAAGCTTGGGATCATGAAGGTCTGCGCGTCCACGGCCACGATGGGTCCGGAGCTGGTGTTGTGCTGCACCCCCACGATGCCATCCAGCCTCCTCGGTTTCGGATATTCGAAATTGGCAGGGATGAACACCTCGGCAAAGTTGGCCTAAACGCAAACGGGATTGGTCACGTGAAGGGTCAGTTGCTGATCCGGCAGCACGCGAAGTGATACTCACTTTGAAAATCTTGCACCAAACCGACAGCCACTTGATGTCGTTCAGGGTTTTTCCCTCGGGGAGTGTGATGGTCAAGTCCTTGTTCCGATAGGGGCTTAGAACGTCTTCCCTAGAAGGAAGGGCCAAAAATGCATTTTATTTAACTGAAAAAATTAGCGGTTCGCCGGTATGGTGGCAAACAACGATAGCTGTGGTGTATTGCAGGAAAACCAAATGACACCCTGAATACAAAAATACATTTTTTTTAAAATCTGCCCTAGTAACAAAGACAAAACTTCTCTAATGGGTGGAGGAACTCATTAGTTGCTTATTTCATGCGTTTGGTTTACAGGAAGCACCAGCAGGCGGCGCCGTAACCGCTAAAATCGAAAATGTATAGAATTTCAATGTGTTTTCCGGCACAGTTTATCATGACACCAAATCACCAATCAGTGATAAGCGCAATTTCATAATAAAACAGACGGCCATCTTGAGTGGTTTCCTATGTAGGTGCCATTTTCGATTCTGGCGATTGCAGCGCCGCCTGCTGGCGCTGGCTAACAACCAAATACATGAATTAAAGAAAAAAACTTTAAATTAATTAAACTATTTTCCAGTTGTGCTCCTAACAGTTTTTAAAATTAATTTCATGTAACGAAGGTAGGACTTAATGACCACCACGTCTTTTGCGCAAAGGCAGCTTTCTGATAATGCATCTATTTTATATTCCAAGCTTTTAACATTTTTTTTTCATTTTGGGAAATGACCATTAATAGTGTTTAAAAACGCATGACCTGGAGCGTAACGAAATGGGTTAAAACTGATTACATTTCTATACAAATTGTGGACTAAGATGTCAGCGTTTTTTCTAAAAATTAGACTGCTCTGCGTGATGCCAAGATAGCTATTAATAAAAATTACGTATTTTTTAAGAAACTCAATCTGCTCAAAGCGGTACATGTCGACATGAAAATGTCGTGTGCAGAACGGAAATAAATGCAGTCATCTGCATGGAAATCACTTCCTTTTGATAAGGTCACGAAGGGCTTCACAAAATTCTTCATTGCAGTTTGATTGTAGTTAGCTCGAAAACTTTTTTTGCGAAGTTATGTTTGATGTTACGAAATGCTTACTCAATACTCAATTACTCAAATACGGTTTGTTTCCTAAGACAGGCAAGGAATGTCTGTTCTTGTTAACAGCAGAGCATTCCATCTCGATTTGGGCCAATATTTTTGTGTGCAAAATCCAGTTTTGGGCCACCCTGAAAAAGCAACTCACCTTCCCTTCTCGTTGAGAACGATGAATCCTGTATCGTCTGGTTTCTCTGAAGATCCAGCCCAAAAATGTGCTCCTATAAGTCATTGTAAAAGCTGTTTTCACCAGTTTTCCATCACAACTACATCAAAATGGGGAAAAAAAAGGAAAAATCTCCCACCAGGGGCTTCCCCATCATAGTTGAATCCCCTGATGTGGATGGTCCTGGAGTCCACGGCGAAGACCTCCCCAACGACGCCATGATGATAGGTCTTGAACGTTCCAATTTTCTTGCCAAAATACTGGGCACCCAAGCAACATTCTGGAAGATAAGCCACAACGTGTCAAAACACTTCACTGTTTTTTCCCAGCTCTTTGATTCACTTGGCCTACTTCCATTTTGTATTTCCATTGCGGATCACAATTAATTTGGGGATTATAACGCTGCTATTAATGAGTGGTCCTTGTTCCTATTTCCAAAAACTGCCTCCTGGTTACCCTGAAGGGGAGCAACTTCCGGCTGGCGCCATTTTTTTCAGATTAATAGTGACCATGTCACGATTCTGAACTATATCAGGGCAGCTCCTTCCAAAAAATGCAATGCAATTATGCATAATTAAATTTTGTGACGTCATTCTGCTGACCCTTTGAACGAGATCTCAGGTCCACGATCAGCAATATCATATCATAAATCCATCATTCACCTCAATTTCGCGATCCAAATTCTCCACAAAACAAGTTTCCATGGAATTTTTTAATAAAAAAGTGATGAGTGATAACAGTAACCTCATTTCCCAAGATTCTAACTTCATAATTGTAAGCACTCCTGTTATTATTTAATTGAAATGAGGGAATTATGCCACTGCTAATTAGCTAACAGAAGTTACATGTAGTATTCTAATTATACGTGGTTAAGATTAATTGAACTAATTTCCATAACCATATAACGCTTGTTAGCCAATGTTCTTATTAAAAACCAGTTTTGATATGCACAGCTCCTGTGAACAGATTAGTTATCCTAATCAGGAAGCATAATGAATCATCTTATACACTTGTTAATTAACAAGATCTTATCAATCAGTAATTAAATAAAGACATGGGCAACTTGATATCTCTTGGAACAATTTGAGGTATTGTACATGTATAGGAATATCCCTATTATAGTTTCCTTATTTTTGAATGCTGTGATGTGCACCACATTGAATTAGTTACAATGTATGCCTACTGGACCTTAACAGACCGTTAAGGATAATTCCCCATACAAATTACCTTGATGGTGATCGAAATTGGGCGAAGGCAGCGTCCGAAGGGGCGTGGAATACAAAAAGGTAGACGACCCAAAGGTCAATCGAAATTGCTCCCCTGGGAATGCCAGGGAAAAAAGCTCAGGAAGTGACCTCAAATGCGGAAGAGTGATAAAACGCAGACTTGACCCCTCCTCTGGACCACAGCACAACATACAAGCCTATCCCAAAACAACAGGCCATTGGTGTACCAACCCCCTCTATTACGCCAGGGATGAGACGTGTGTCTTTGTTTTTCATAAGCTCGACCAGTTATTAATTTTTGAATAACAAACGCTGCAATTGTTGGGAAAGGAATGTGCCCCCCTGAGGGGTGTCTGCGTTGTCCGAGCTGATAAACGGTGACCTCCACCAGCACTAGGCGGGGCAACACGTGGATGACATTTGGAAGATTTCGACGAAATTCAGCTGGTGAATTTAGAAAAAAGAAAAACATTGTTGCAGGAGGAGGAAGTCAGAACACGAACTGTTTATTGCCGTACCGCGCCAATTTACATAGCGGGAATTTCAATCAGTGCCCCTGGCCTAGGGCGCCTCATTTGCATGATATTGGGACAGAAGGGGTGCCACTGACACACATTGGCGGTGCAACCTCAACCTGGTTTCCGGAAATCGCCAACCCATTTCACACGTGGGGTCCTCCTATACCCATGGTCCTGAAGGCGCATTAATTCCAACCATTAATAGCCCCCTACATCAGAGCAAAATCTCAATAATAAAATTTGAAAACAATATCTGCTTGCATTTTTAAAGCAAGACTACTTAAGCACTTCCATGAGTTATGGTGTTACATGTAGGTCACTTTGGGGTGACTAGTGTCATCCCATGAGTGCTCCAAACGTTACATGTACAGTTATGTCGTATGTGGTGTTAAATGACAAACTACGAGTCATTGTTTCAAACATGTGCCTAATGTATTGCTATCATTCTACATATATATGATACGTGAATTGTTCCAAACAGATGATGATAACATTCCATGAGTTTTGCTCCAAACATTCTGCACGCCATATTATTAGGTGGCGTTGGATGCCATGCCATGAGAATGTTTTAAACATTATGTCATACAGTATGTGGTGTTAGCTCATTCATTCCATATGTTATGGCTACTAACATAACATGTGCAAAAACGTGGTGTAAGATGTCATTTATGGTTTGACCACATCAGACCCTGTCACATCCCAACATGCCAGTCCAAAAATAACCTGCTTTGATAACAGAATATATGAAAGTCACAAGTCTGAAAAAGCACAACACAATCCTAACCCAAAATCCATAGAGTATATTTCCAGTCCAATTCTTACGAATTGAGAATCGCACTCCAAAGAAATAGGTGAACGAAAGCTTGACCTTTATTTCCCTGAACAGTTTTAATAACTAATGATCAGCTTTTAGCATGATGCATGACCAGACATTGTGTTTAAGTACTGTGTAGCGGACAAAAGCATTCATTTTCGACTCGTGGCTTTTCGTCGGCCATGTTTGTATTATTGGTGTTTTTTTTAAATACAAAATAATAGCAAAATTCGACCCAAATTCTAAGTCAAGGGCAATAAGAGCACTTTCGCCACGCATGTGCAATTATCCCCTTGTTACAGGGGAACGGCTCCAGTTTCACCAGGCGTTTAATAATTGCAGCCATTACAATAAACAACAATGGTTCGTTAAAAAAATCACTGGCACTTCTGAGAACACAATGGTGGGAAAACAATGGTCGAAAGCACTCCCAAAAATTTGAATTATCATTCTGCCCCTTACTTCTTTAACACCACCTCACCTCTGTGCCTCCTGGTAAAAGGCATCACATTTTCAGTTTGGATGTGCAATATACATGCAGAATTGCTTCCATCATCATTAAGCTGTATTTTCAATTTTACACCGAAACAGATCAGGCTATTTAAGGCAATGTATATAATATTCGATTCCCAAGTAATGTTTTATCATTCATTACAATAAAGTACATCACTGGCCAGTGGTCACGTGGCACAAAAGATGACTTAATACCTGGTCACATTATTCCCTGCCACAAGGCTGTGGGTTTAAAGATAATTAAATTGTATATTAATTAACCCCTTTATCAAATGTTTATACTGTTCAGTTAATTATGTTGCTACAGTTTTCGTGATATTTCCATTATAAAATACACATCACTGGCCAACGGTCACGTAAAACTATGTTTTCTCCTCGATTACTTCACATACTCCTTAACCATCAGGCCATTTGGTTGAAACTTAATTAAATTGCATACCAATTAACCCATTTATCACGAATTGGCAAAGTTTTGCTACCATATGCATTGTAAAAACGGTTACCGAATGGGGAAAAGTAGTTCCAAGATGGCCGCCATCCACCCAGCCAGCCTAATTAGGCAAGTTCTGACAATTACTGTCAAAATGTCACCAGGAAGAAGGAATGTTTTTGCGAGGCAGATACCAGCTGTTACTTTTGCTGGCCCAAATTCTTACAAACTACAGTGGCATTACCCCTTCACGTTGCCCATTAAAGTTCAACTTGGCGTTCCAAGATGGCAGTATTCAAATAAGTGTGGGTGACCCTATAAAACGTTATTGCTTGTGGCGAGTGCCGACAAATTTACAGCTATTTTGACAATCACAAAGGAGACCACTGATGGGTGACCGAGGTCGAGGGTTAGGTCACCAGGTTTGGCATTCGAAGGCAGTGCGCCGTAGAACCGTTCGGCAATTATTCGCCAAATTGCGAGCTTTGTGTAATTTCTGCTGTCTCACTCGGGGGTTGAAAATTGGCAGCATTGTCACAACGATCCGTCATGCATGGCGGGAAATGTGGCACACAGGCATGTTCACAGCTTGTGAAAAACAAACACGCCTAACACGAGAAAACCTCGAATTTAGAAACCGTGACTTCACCGGTA
Source organism: Cylindroiulus punctatus (assembly GCA_034695085.1). Taxonomy (NCBI): domain Eukaryota; kingdom Metazoa; phylum Arthropoda; class Diplopoda; order Julida; family Julidae; genus Cylindroiulus; species Cylindroiulus punctatus. The sequence goes on from JAQFYZ010000334.1 coordinate 12,663, forward strand.
TAATGAAGACGGTTTTGTGATTGTCTGAATAAAAAATGTGCAAAGGATATCAATTCTTTTTCAAATTTCTGGGTAAAACTTGTCAAAATTAAATGTAAGGTTTACCTGCAAGCTTCGAGTTAGGGGTAACTAAAATAAAGCTAAATAAAGTCACACTGTCTTAAGATGACTAATCTTAAAGTCTGTCACCTTTTGGTGACATGAGAAAATACATGATGTGCTTATTAAACATCCAGCTATAAAGTTTTACCATTGTACACATTGTCTTACAGCAGTGTGACATCTGTAGATAGCTCTTTTGCACATAAATTATAAAATGAAAAAAATTCTCTAACATGTCATATTCGAGTAAGAAGTAATAGTTACACCACTATTACTTTAACCCCTTCATTTTTGGCTAGCAAAATGGTGGACCAAGATAAGCTGATGGTGATGTTATTTGCTTGTAATAGCTAGAACATACAGGTACATGTACTTGTATATACAGTGTACATGCAAGTGTATATTATACCGTGCTTATTAAACTTTCATGAATAGTTTTAGACTGAGGTAAACAAAACTTCAATGACTTCAGTAACTGCTCTATGTATATGTACATCTGACCTAATAAGTTATTCACCTCTGGGTTAAGCTCTATTCTCTCAAACATGTGTTTTGCAACAAGGGGTCTTAAATTCATGTTAATCCGAAATTTAATCGCTGATGGCGATGATGCCCTGTAATTCAGCACAAATGATGAACTAATCCTCCGCAACGACTGTATAATAAATTCATTATGTTCAACGCATGACTTGATAAATAATACTGATGCATCACATTTGGAAAATCAATTACTTGCAAAAGGAATTAATAAGCAGCTTGATAATCCTGCTCGAGGAGGTCTAATGCAATTCTCATTATAAATATTCCGATTAAGTGATTAATAAAACGACTTTGCATGTTATCTGTTTATTCTCTTCTATATGCAAGCATTGACATACCAAACGGTTCCGTTATTAACCGGTCATACCATGCTGTAAACGGTCATTAAACGCATTGCAGACTTTCAAGTAGCTTAATCAAAGTAGGTGATGCCAGTAAACCTAATTTACAAGCCTTCACTCGAGTATACTTGAAATGAGGATATGCAGGCACCCAAACCAAGCAAATTGGAAAATCGCTGCAAATCACGTGTAAACAATTTAAACAGACTTAACTTGAGCTAACCGTGATTTCCTACTTCCTACGAATCAATACGTTTACATGCAGACATTGTGTAAGTAATCCAGTTGCATTCTGGGATGCAAGAGCCTCCAGGCCGAGATTCCTAACTCCGACAGTGGAACGTTCGTCCTTATGGAACCTGCCCTGGAGGTTCTGGCATCCCAAAATGCAACATGACTAACTGCACCTCTTCATGTAAGGTTATCCTGCAAGCTCGTAAACCATATGCAGTTTTCTGGGGGAGCACAGTGTTCTAGGTGTTATGTAACACGTCACTACCAGGCGACATAAGTGACTTGATTTAAGGGAGCTTATTTAATACGATTCTCCAGAGCTGCATGGCTTGCAAAAGCATCTCAAAATTTAGCATGAAATCTGAGCCAGTCGAGTGCAACCCTATTTTCGACCGGTTTTTCGAGATACCTGGTCGATCTTTGAACCATTTCAGTGGGGTAGGAAGCCTGTCAGGACACAACAACAACAACGAGTAGTGATAAATGGGTTTCGAAATTAGCATGCCTGCATTGAAATCGTTCCAAAGCGGCGCATATTAGCACGATGCTGCTCGTTAATCCGGCATTCTTTCTTTCCCAAAGTTCGTTGACTCGTTGACTATCTCAAGCACCAGCCATCACTTTTTCGGCATATCAGATTCCATGAAATAATGAAAATGTCAGGGAAATGCCCTGAATAGAGTGCATTATAAGCGCAAAAAAAGAGTTCGAGTAAATCCCGCAAATAACAGTCTCTTTTTCCGGTTCTGTTTAGCTGTTTAGGCATTATCTGAATTTCAGGTAAAAACCATCAGCCGACGTGCCGAAAATTACACGGATGAGGTGATCACCGATTTGGGTCAGTGTATAAATGCGAGCTCTGTTTTTCCGAAGATAAGCCCTTTATTATTTTTTCCCAAAAATGTCCCCTCATCGATTCATTGACACGCCACTTTCTCGCTGCTGCACCTCAACGGCAAAAACGGATAACCGATTTTGGGTAATTTGGGTCAACGTGATCGGTACTGCTATGAAATTTGGAGTCTATTCAATTCAACAACAAATCCATAGAACTGGGTTTTTTGTGGGGATGGCAGAACGAAAATTTTCCACTGTGACCAATTCTGTGAATTTTGAAATTCATCCTCGATCTCCAAAAAAAACTCCCGCTATGCCAGCTAATTTGTGCAAGCCCAATCAATTTATCTATGAAATATCTATGAAAAGCTATTCAATTCAACAAATCTACAAAACTTGGTTTTTGTGAGGATGCCAGCACGAAAATGCACCACTGCGACGAACTCTGTGATGGAATTGAAATTTATCCTCGATCTCCAAGAAATTCTAGCTATACCAGCTAATTTTCTGTCTATTTAAGTCATCAGATATTCAAGTGATCAAGTATTGAATCACAAATTGCATGAAATGATTGTTTGCATTGCCCCAAATTGCACAAAATACAGTATTTGGTATGTCACTGCACTGTTGAATGCGCATAAGTGTGGTTGTCAGGGAGGTGTCAAAAAATGCTGCTATAGTTTTCACAATATATATGAATATTATTTTTCATTTTTGGATTTTGAACTTCGTGTTTAACATATAATAAAACCTAAACTAACTAAAATGTAATTTAATTATCTGACCAACCATAAAGCAATCACTGCCAACCTACGAGCTTTAGGAGAAGCCCACTATTGCATCTACATGTATGCATTCAAACATTTAAATTACTTTGAAACTTAAAACATTCAGGGTAAAATAGTAAGCCCACTGAGAATTGTATCTATATAAATGTATCCTAAGATAAAGCTGCCATGGGCAATTATTTAATGCTACAATTTGTATTCAAACCATAAACTATTACCTCGAATAACATTTGTAGTTTAAATGGTGGTATTTCAGAACCATAACATCGAAACTATTTGGCATGAAAACTGATGCCACATGCCAGTGAGAAAAAACAGTGAAGTTTAGATTTATGAAATCGTCAAATTCTCCTATAAGGAAAGCACGTGCTGTTACTTTACAACGCTGCGTTTCCGGTTTTTCAACCAAGGAAATAATTCCAGGCACGTGCCTGGCGATAACAAAATTAACAAGCCTTTAACGAAACGTTTGATAACCAGTTCTTATCGTTGTAACGGTGCATCCCACCCAAAATACGATTAACCAGAAATGCAATAGCCCGGTGAAATTATTCGGAGAAACTATCTACTGTAGTTTTCTTCCGCATCGTTTAAATAACAAATTAATTATGGGTGTTGTAAGAAGTGGATTTTATCAGTGTTAGTTGCATTCAAAAGTGAAATGTATGCACAAGTTTAATTATAGCTTAGCGGGCGACAATGGCTCGATCGGGGCATTGGCTGCTAAAAAAGGTTGATATTTAGTGACAAATACTGGCGTTTTCGTTAATGTAAATACAATGTATTGAAGATTGAATGTCCGCCATTTTTAATAGGCAAACGTGAGAAACCCTTTTGTGAGAAACCTAGTTTTCATCCTCCCACATCTCTATACGAGCTGGACTGATTTTTTAACAAGTACATTGTATTTGGTGCGAAGACAGAAAAAAAAGATTAGTAAAATTTCGCTTTACCAAAGTTTTGGTATTGTCCTTAAAAGTAGGCTAAAACCCATTGTAATGTTAGTTTCCTATATTTTGAATTTGTTCCAAATACTCCGTGATTCGTTAATAAAAATGATGATAATAATAATAATAATGGTTGAATTTTCTCACATTTGCCTTTCAAAATTTGAAACAGCATCTCAAAATTGGGATATGTCAAAATAAACAACAATGATCAAATTTAAGCGAACTGAACAGGTGTTCTAATACAACTGAACGTTGTTCTAACAAATTTCGCTCAAAAATTATTAGAGCACCACGAACCAACATTGAACTAAGAATTATTTCATGTTTTCATTTTCTCACCCATGTCTTTAAACGCTCAAAGCTTACCCCAGAAATGAAAGTTTCAACTTTCCTTATTGTCTGAATATTTCAGTTTTCGAAACAAATATGCCTGAGTTTATCACTTTTGCAAACAACGTCCTTCCCTACCCTGACCACAAGAAATGCAAGAATATGATATGGAACAAAACCTTTTTATAAGGAGGCAGCACATTCAGATTTGTAAAAATAATTAGCGATCCTAGAAGCCACACATTTCCGTTTGGATGACAATATTCTTACCTTAAATATAAAATTACGGAAGAAATTTTCGAGTATGATTTGCATCCTTATAACAACGCTTATAACAGGGTAGCTGGTTTCCAATTTCCATAGAGGCATGCAATGTGACAGCTCAATTCAATCCAATCCAATTTAATCTCTACGTGCTAACTATTATAATAACTAGCAACATGAAAGCAAATATATTCTGGATATGTTGGATTTGCCTGACTTTCAAAGTAAACTCATTTCTCTTAATAATTCCATGTACCACGACTCTGTCCCCATGAAAAGTGCCATGAGTGCATCTTGCCGATGGAGCAACACAAGTGCATTTTTCAAAACTATTTTTCTAGTTTTTTCATTGGTCAAAGTTTGAGAAAGCATTTTTGGACTTACGTGCTAGGACATTGAGGATGGTCAATCCGAGCCACCATCTCAGGCTGGCCATGTTCGCGTCCGTTCGGTAAATCGCTTATGGGGTGGACACTGGATGACCGGCTAAAATGGAACAAGAGGTTGGAGTGAGGACAACGACCGAAATATACGAGTTAAGAGAGGTGCTCGCCATCCTATACTCACCTGGAGGGGCGAGGGGGCGTGGCCTGTAGCCGGGCCTGCCATTGGCCGGCCGCGAGCACAAAGGGTACCTGGAACGAGAACGATTTCGGTTTTTATGCACGAAACGGCTAAACCCGTTCGGGACAAGGACGATGGCATTTTTTTTAATGCAATTTCAAAGAAGGAACATGGCGGGGGATGGGGATTGTGGATGTGGGATGAATGACTTTGATCCACTTTTCCCTTTTCGGCATCCAGACTGTGTTCCAAACTGCTTGGATGCATGCGTGAGAACAAGTTGGTTTTCGTTTTAGAGAGAAACCACTCTCGCCCAATTCCAAGTACCCTTAATGTGGGTTTACATCACAAAAACCAGCTGGTCTAGCTGGATTTGCTGAAAACCAGATTCAGTACATCTTGCCCATAGCTGGCAAGGGGTTAGTGGAGTTGCATTGCATCTGGTTTTAGATGCAGCACAAAACACATGCAGGGATAGTTACACTTGCTCAGATAACGATAAGTCTGTTTTAACTGTTTACACGCTATTTGCAGCGACTTGCTTGGTTTTGGGTGCCTTGAACCACCTCGAGTCAGCAACAGGTGGCAAAACTGTGCTATTTGTTTCAAATATCACCAAGCTGGTTGCAGGCTGGTGATGTGATACAAGTACATGTACGTGTAACTGGTTACCACTGCTGCAGTTACACTTACTGCAACTAGTCTGCAGACCAACTGGTTTCAAATTGACATTTTGCAATCAGTTGCAGTCAATAAAAATATCAAGCGAAAGATGTTGCTTATGCCTGCACTCGACATTTACTCCATCAGTCAGAAATCTTGCATGGGCTTTCACAACGTTTTTAATTGGCTGGACACGCCCACTCGTGCAAGTCACAAAAGAGGTGGATTCAACAGCCAATTAAAAAACTTAACGTTGTGAAAATCCGAAAGTGCAGACCCCTGTATAGTTGCAACAACATATATCCATGGTCAGTGGTGACTGAGGAATACCACTTTGCTGCCAGTCCATTACCAATTTTTCGGCCTTTAATCGATTTACATCAATAAGGTATGCCGTGTTAATTGACATTCAAAAAATGGATATGCTCAGTTGCCATTCATCAATGCAGGTGTGTGGAATACCATTAAAAGCACTATACGATACAAACATCATTTGATTCGGTTGGATGAATGCTTGCCGATGCAAACCAAAACCAATTCGTTTCGATGAATGGTTGATTGCTGTTGACAGTGATGGAGTTGGTTTGCACGCTGCTAAGGTGTTTTGGAAGGCCTTTGATCAAAAAACATGGCCACCATTCAGATCCTGCAAGCTGCTCGGCCATATGACAACCTGAGAGAAGAGCTAAATCAGAAACTGGTTCAGGCAACATTCAGGAAAGCGTTTGTATATCAGGCAGTTGGTAAATTCGGAATTCGGGTCACCAGGAACATCATCCGGAAATATCATCAGTATCCTCATCAACGCCGCCAATCAGATCAACTTTATACATGTATGTAAGTTTACATACACGACATTCGTCTGAAATGTCATCAGAAGAAGACGTCAGACTAAGCGGCATTAGCGACTTAGTGGTGCAAATAACAGGAAACTTATTTCCCTGTGCAGTTAGTATAAAAATCAAGGTCTTCAAAGTCGTGCATCGTGAAATTAATACATGTATGATTTTTTCACTAATTATTCGAGAAACAACTTTCCTTGGCAGAGTTGTTTTGTATTTGGGTTAAAGCGTTGCATGGGAGGAAAGCGTGTTTTATCTAAAATCAACCGAATAAGAACGTTCAGAATTATGTACTTGCCCTCCAAAACCGTAGACCATTTAACCACAGAACTCCATGTCGCACTGGGGTATCAACCTGTTCCCAAGCACGGGCCTAAGTACTACTCTCTCGTACCAAGGGAACTTGAAAACTGGGAGGTGGCTGCAAAAAAGCTAAATTAGGTTTGAAATTAGTGCAATAAATTAATAGCTCAAGCTCTGATGCAATGGCAGTGTCCACAGCTATTCGCCTTTCTGTCAGTTTCTCCAAATCCATCAAGTTGGCGCTGGCACTTCCAATGGTTTTATGGACATGGAAACTACTGGATCTTTGAGATAGTAAAATTATATTCACCATGCTTACCTGCAAGCATTAGATCACCGCAGATAAAGTTCGCTTACATCAAGCCACTATGGATGGTGTGAGTCTATATGACTAGCCTTAAACTCTGTCACCTAGTGGTGGCATGTTTACATTAGCTGGGTTTGCTAAAACCATGCAGTGATGCAATCCCCATGTAGATTCTCATATTAAGTTAAGATGTGTAAACAGGTTTACAGGACTGGATTACAGTCTTTCAAATTCAATAGTCACACTCAAGGCGTTCAGTTCTAGTTTGTTTTGTTGTGTATGACTGTACAAACCCTTAAACACAGCACAAAGGAAGTACTACACTGTACATGATTTTTAACTGGGTGCTGAAATTTGGAATAAGGTTAACCCTGTCGGCGACGGAACGTTTTGCACCAAAACCCAGGCATTCCTTCAAACCCAAACAAGACGCCTACTTTAATTTGCATATGCAACCAACTTTACATTTATAGCAACGGTTCAAGGTTCAAGGTAGCCAAGGTTCAGTATCATGTCCATGACACTTCTTGTCGTACTTTTTCACAAACTAACAAGGCTGACATCACCGAGAAATCCTTGATGAGGTTGAAATGCTGGTTGCATGAGTAATGCAAATTGGTGTGGTGGGGTGGAGCAACGTTTAGTGTGCGAACAATGCGTTTTAAGGCCATTCAAGGGCTAAATCGCACTAAAAATGGTACGCGGGGGCTGGTAACCATAACGGGCTTGGATAACTACCGCAATAAAAGCGAGGAAAACCTTGAAAAGAAGGAAATCAAATCCTCAGGACACAATAAAGGCATAAAGGATTACTTTACGGTTATTTGAAATTCCGAGTCCTTCCTTAAACTTTGACAGAGTAGTGGTCACAGTCACACCATTACCTGGTTTGATTTTATTTCTCAAATTGTCGTCCCCAGATAAAATTACTTTTATTTACGAGCTCGTATTATTACATTCGTTGAATCGTTGCCATAGCTTTGGTTTTTATACAAGCTTAAATTGTGTTGATATACTGTCTTATACATGTACAGTAGTACATACTGTACTGTATATACAGTGTAGTCCCCTATTTAAAATCATGCTTTTAATCAACTCCACTCCTTCAGTAGGTCGCCATAAAATATAATAATAGCGATCTTTTCCTCACAGCTTGTAAGATGATAGTGATTGCCAGGCGGTTCGGGATAGCCACATTTATGCAGTAAAATGGTACTTTCCGCCATTAAACTGCATTGTGGTACATTTTGATGTAAATTTTTTGCTGGGTACATGTTTAGTCAGTCTCTGTGAATCGCGTAATAAATCCCAGACAGCACTCTCGTCAGTGCTATTGTGCAGACAGCCAGTAATGTCTGTCATCTGAAACTAATTACTGTATTCGTCCCAGTTTTGGCCTAGCTGTTTGTCGAATCATTTCAAAAAAAACGCGCCATTTGTAGAACTCGATTCAATTTCGATATGGATCAATTACAATACATCGATGCAACTCGATTGTTAAAGAATCGATTAGTTAAAAATCTGTCATATGAGACACTTGTCTGCCTAAAATCATCGTTGGTAATGAAACGTAGGAGTATTGTGCTCCGTTACATTTAGTGGATGTGTCATCAGTGTTTCGGAATGGACTGGAGCCCAGCCTAAGCCATAAAGACGACGAATTCTCCAAGAAAAACACCTCTGGCCAAGGCAAGTTTGACGTACACGATGTCAACCAAGCGGGTGGTGCTGTTTCGCAATGGAGCAAACACAGACGGAAAGGTGAGTAATTTGTTAGTATTTTCGCCCAAGACTCAGCCAAGAGAAAGGCCCATAGGGTTAAATCATTCTAGAGTGAACACTGAAGGTCACTCACTGTTATTGGTATTTAGCAATATTAAGGTAAACCCATGCACATCTAGCTGCAAGTTGATGCACTTGATGCACCCACGCCCAAATTATAAGCTCAAAGGATGTCTACGTTCACTTCATTTTTCAGAGAATTTCTCGCTGCAGGTTGTCCTGTTTACTCATTCCATGGACCAGCTTCTGGCTTCGGCCAGCACCAAGTTTGGGATAAACGCCAAGAAGTTGTTCACCACTAAAGGTGGAGAAATTGACGACCCCGTTCTCATCAGGTGGGTGCTCGCAATGTCTTCTCAAAACTCATTGTTAATCGAATGTTAACAAATAATGTTGCCTGTTCTAATTTCAGGGACGACGACGTTTTGTGCGTCTCGGCCGGGGAACCTTTCATAGGCAAGGGCTGCGAAAAGCAATGTCAATATATTGTAACGGGCTAGCTGACAGTCTGCAGAACTCTGGAATGTTTGAACTGATGACAGCCTTTGTCATCCCTTTCAGATCAGACCAAAGGATGTCCGAACTGCAGCGCAATGGGCTCCAACAAGGCAGCATTGGCCAGCAGCCACGACTGGGTCACGCTGAACGTTGGTGGCAAATATTTTGCCACAACCAGGTGTGTTAGGCATCAGTGGATGAATCTGACCTCTGGGTTTTCCAGCAGCCGCAGATAAGTCACATGTTTGTCTTGTTCGTGCAGGGCTACCCTGACTACGAAGGAGCCCAACTCGATGCTGGCCAGGATGTTTGCGGACCAAGACGGCGACCATCTATGGCCCAGCGTCACAGATGCCAATGGGGCGTTCCTGATAGACCGCAGCGCGCTATACTTCGAGCCGATTCTCAACTATCTGCGCCATGGCCAGCTCGTGCTCGACAAGAACGTGAATGCTCAAGGTACTGTATTCATCTCATGCGAGGCTTTAAACTTCAAATGCTTTTTGGAGAGTTTGAAACTGTGAACCGCTGCTTGACCGGCTGATCCTTGCAGGTATTTTAGAGGAAGTGAGATTTTTTGGGATTGACTCGCTCATCCCACTCCTCGAGACCATAATCCAGGTAATGGAGATTAGTACTGACACCTGCAACTTTGGTGTACCTGTAGCTGAATTTTCAACGAGAATGTTTTTACAGGAAGATCAGAACGCATCCAATGGCAGTCCATTGAAGAGGCGGGATGTGGTCAGTGCTTTGATTACCACTTCGCATAACTCGGAGCTGCGATTTCAGGTGCATTTATCAAATTTTCCATCCTTTATTTTATCATGGACGTTTTTTCCTCCTTTCATTTTGGCAATGCTCATTCCAAACAAATCCCAACAATTTCATTAAATTTTTCAGGGCGTGAATCTAGCAGGTGCAGATCTGTCACGTCTGGATCTGAGGAACATCAATTTCAAGTATGCCAACTTGCAGCGCACCAAGCTGATGGGCTCCAACCTGGCTTGGTGCTGTTTGGAGCGCGCAGATTTGTCCCATGCCAATCTAGAGGCGAGTACATGTATTATGATTTCTCAAAAGTGTGTCTCTGGAGTTGATTATAATGTCGAGTTCCGTTGCCAGGGTGCTAACTTATTGGGCGTAAAAATGCTTTGTGCCAATCTGGAAGGTGCAAATCTGAAGACATGCAACTTTGAGGATCCAGTCGGTAGTCGGGCCAACATGGAGGGGGTCAACCTGAAGGGTGCCAACTTAGAAGGAAGTCAAATGGCCGGTGTGAATCTGCGCGTGGCTACGCTGAAGCATGCAAATTTGCAGAACTGTGATTTGAGAGGGGCTGTTCTAGCAGGAGCTGATCTCGAGGTAAAGCTGGGCTTTTAGATAATATAGTGGGCATAAAATAAACATTACACGACTCCATTGTAAATGTTCTTTCTACTGTTTCAGAACTGTGATTTATCTGGAAGTGACTTGCACGAGGCAAATTTGCGAGGGGCCAATCTGAAGGATGCCGCATTCGAATTGATGCTCACCCCTCTACACATGTCACAAACAATACGATAGCGATCAAGTCATCAACTTATGCCTAGAGATCCAAGCTATTCTCGTGATCTCGCAATTGCCCAATTTTTAAGTTATGTAACCAAACCCGTTTTTAAAATAAAAGTCAAAATGCATATCTCTCTACATATACACCATTGCCTGTGCAAAAATACTGTGATAATACCGTAAATATAAATGTAGTAAGGATGGTATGTGAGAGAAATGTTAACAGATTGCTCTGTAGGAAAGAATGGGAGATAAAACAGTACCCATTTGCAAAATGTTTTCACTCAAGAGGAATAATTAAGTTTCTTGACAATCTATTGGGTAGAAAAAATGAAAATCATACTTAAAATATCAACTTTTAAGTTGATTTTCAGTTCAATAGATACGGGTCTTGTTTTAATCCAATCATCAGAATTATTGGTTTGTGATGTACAGAACTTCTAATTTAACTGTGTTTGTCACTATATGGTTAGTGAGGTTGCCTAAAATAGAATCGTCCTCAAATCTCATATTCAGATGAAAAAATTGTGGGCAGCAGCTCACAGAAATAAAATTTGCAAAAATTATTTTGAAAAAATGTAATGTAACACCAGGAGTTTGTTGGATGAATAAATATGATATCTCAAAGAAATGCAAATAAAAAACTATTCATTTGGATCTAATGTTCATTTGTGAGCAGTACTGTTGCATAAACACGGAAATGAAAGGCACAGCAATTGGTCGGTTACTGATCCTTAGCTTAAAAACTGATGCGAGTTACCCTCACTATTTTTTCGTATTGTGTGCTCATCCAAGGCACAAGCAGGCAAGTCATGTAACTTCCCTAAATCGTGTTCCCAAAAAAGGGAAAAGAAAGCAGAGTTACCATTTCAGCATCTGATTGCAAGAACATCGCTGTTGGTTGGCTGCTTTATATAATAGCTGCGATAATGGACCTTCACGAGGTGTGCTCAACCGCACATACAGCACCACAAAGAAAGATGTCGTTTGAGCCACACCTATAACAATTGTCATTGACCCATACTCGTGAGGGTGCTAGAAAAACAATTGCATCTCAAGAGCTTGCAATTTTTCACGGCATGAAAGCGTCGTTCTGCTGCCATCATGTTGGACCTGTTGAGATGCCTTTGTCTTGGCAAATTGGGCGACCTGCTTCTAAAAACTGTCCAATTCTCTACCAGCTGCCTGATTTTGTCAGGCAATGGGTGCCCAGTTAACAAAATTGGCAACAATTCTATTCTTTTGTTGTGCTTTTTGTTTTAATGTAGTTCTTACATTGTAAGTGTGCACTCTGACGACTTTCATGCACATTTTCTCAATCAACAAGTGCTGCTTGGTTACGAGCCTATACGAAAACCCTAACTAGGTTGAGGGGATGTTAGCAAACGGATATATAACGACGCACGTATTGTATGACAAACAAACAAAGGAATCCGTACTCTGTAGTTCTGTTTAAAAAAGTAAGCACTTGAGACATGAGATGTTGTCAAGGACTGGTCTTTGTTTTCAAGATGCAGTTCGTTGTAAGATGGGAAACAATGAATAGGACATCAAAATTAGTCCAAATGCTGGCTGACAGAATTGCCCACTCTGTGTGCCATTTCCTCATGTCCTACACTGTATCTAGTGTAAAATCTTACACAAATTTGAGGTAGATAACTGTATTTTGGCATTTTCAGTGCCCAAACGCTGCTGTTAATTTATTCATGAGCACTGATTTTGCTTGAAACCAATTTTCAATTAGCATATTTCTCAAGGGTCAAAACGTTTGCACCAGTAGATATTACCGTTTGCAAAGGGCACGCCTGTCAAGTTTGAATGTTCGCCCTTAGCAAACAGAAACCTATTGTGTATAATGATTGTAGTCACTACTGTCACTGAGCAGGTTTTCTCCCCCTACTAATATACCGAAATACCAATTTAGCCATGCACCTACATATAAGCTTATACTAATCCTTAGGCCATTAGATAGTCTCTTCATGTAATGATCGTACGTCGACCTTCTCTTACGATTACGTTTATATACGAAACGAATTTCAGAATATTTGAGCACTTACCTGTGGGTGGGCCTCGTGTTCGATGACGAACGCAATTTTTTCCATTAAACAAACTGTTGGTCCGTCAAATTGAGGTCAACGCGGGCCGAACGTTGGAACGCAACACTTGCCAGCAATTTTCACGCTTTTTACAAGTTCAAATACATGTTCGACGAAGAATTAGTAGGAATTCCGTCAACTTGTAACCGCCGCCATTTGCAATTTTTTGAACACTGGCACTATTCAACGTCGGCCTGGTAACCTTGACAGCAGCATCCGATATGATTTGCAGTGACCATGGCAACTGCGCAACAGCCTATATACTACGGAAGCCCATATGGGCAAAATGAGCGTAATGGGCTTCCGTATTCAGGGCTTACGGATGACATCAGAATGGGCATGGATGATGAACCACAGATAAGTTCATTTACTAAATAAAATGAATAAAATAAAATAAAGAACGTAATACATGTAAAAAATCTAAATACATTGTGCAAAATATATGGGGCTGCTGATCTCCAAAGAGCTGGACATATTTAAGCAAAAAATATTTTAGTTATGAAGCAATTTTTAGGGAATACCTGCAAAAATATAGGCAACCATAACAAAAATATCAGAAGTTCAAGAGCATGAGACTATCCAAAAACTGATCGGATTTGCTTAAATTTGCCAAGTTTCAGCAAAATAAGTGGATAGTGCAGTACATGTACATGAATACAAGAAGTTGTCTAATCTAGGAGACTAATAATCATGCAATGAAATGTGAGCCGTGAATAAAAATGTATGGAATAATATTAATAACAATAAGTTCATATTAGAACTTGTACACTTACAAATTTAAGATAGAATGCAAAATTTGTCGAGTGTGAATGTTTGACAAACGTAAGAGAAATCTGTGGAAAAATATATAATTATTAAGGTAACCGAAAATAAAATTATAGGGAATCAAACAAGAAATCCTGAAAATCTGGAAGAAGTTGGTATGTTTAAAAGCAGTTCATGATCCCATAATTTATGGGGAACTAAAATTATAACACACATTGGAACATTTGAAATGGCAAAACTTTACTGATAGATGATCTAATAATGCAGTATACGAGAAGTTTCCAATCTAGGGGATAAATTCTGGAATGAAATTAACAAAATCTAAAAAATACGTCAAAATTAGCTGAATATTGCAATGATGCAGCAAACAACGTTGGCAAAAGCATTACAAGTGGGGCATTCCCTGCCCGCACGTCTATTTTTCCATACACAAAGTAAAGATTAGCCTTTTAGCTGGACAAAAGCTAATTTAGCTACATTAACCTCCATTAAACGCCTGGGTGAACTTAATCAGCCACTGCTGATGATTAATAGGATGTAAATGAATAAATCAGTATAACGAGCACAAGAACCAGACAAAATGGCGGCCAGCTCAACGTCATACATTTTTATTATTATTTTTTTTACTTTTAGAAAAACCATAAACGTTTGAGCACATAAGGTCACGCCTTCATCTAATCGTTGGCTGATCGGCCGATTCACGCTAATTGTGTCAGGAATGACACGATTTGCACTAACGCCAGTTCGATGAGGAACACATTTTTGTGTCGTTTTTCCCTCGAAAATAAAAAATAAACAATAAAACGGTAATTCGGTTTTATCAGCCTTTGTTAGTAGTCCATAACATGGCACTTTGCAGTCATGCTCCAATTTGTTCAAATCCTTCCTGAACAGCAGAAATCAGAAGATTTGACTCCACCCTAACCATGCAAGTACAGGTAAAGCATCTGCAGCCAAATTTGGAGGCATAACCGCTTCCGCCACCCTCGACATGACAAAAAAATGTTAAAAATCACATTTGTCCACGAAAATTCACTTTAATGCTTGTTGCTTGAATGTAATCCGCTTAAAAGCAATTTTATTGGCATGGGGTATTGTTGAATTGCAAACAAGATTGCTGTCAGAAAACTTGATTTTAAGATTTATTTGCTCACATAATTCATGAGCAATTCAACCACCAAATCGAATAAATCTGATCAAGAGAACATAAATTATCAATTGCAAATCCATTATGAGTTCATGTCACTCTGGTTTTTATTTCCTCGAAGGATATTAAAGAGCTTTGATATTTTTACTCAGTGGATAAAAAATGTACCCAACTGTTTTTTTTAAACTAAACTTGTAAACAACATTTTCTGAATGATTATGTACAAGTCGTTTTCGTTTGCTTTATAGTTTGTCAAGAATGCATATGACAAACTACTAATATTTCGAGGAAGTATCGATGTTCTGTTCTGGGCTCAATTTTATAAAAAATTAGGAGTGTGAGGGTTTGAAATAATTAAAAGCTTGCAATGCATACTGCTATGTATGTTTGTGAGACAATTGCATTTTGGATAGACTCTCGAATTCCAAGACTTCAATTGACGTTCAGTGAAGAAGCACTCTTCTTTACGTCCACAATCTTTCACAATTTGGAAGTTGAGCTGCACACAAATATTGACACCTGCACTCATCTACAGTACATTGAGGGACCCTGAGGTGACAATGCCCTTTACCTTTCATAAGTTAGTTTTCCAAGGAAGACATTCCAAACAATGCATCACCATGATAGTTTGATTGAAGGAAATTGTTTCAAAGTGACACCTCGTTCGATCCACTAACCTTCCTAAACCTTCCTCCTTTTTTCCAGAGGAGTCCCATTGATGGAGTCACTGGGTTGGCGTGACGTCACCAACCGCGGCCCCCAATTGGTGCGAGGGGTGAAGCTGGTGACTGGGTATAAAGCGCTGGTGAACGTGGTGGAACCCGCTTTCGGAAAAGTAGAACTAGGTGAGACAAGGTGATACCAGCAGCAGACCCCCCGGGACATCGCGCATTGGCGAACTCCCATCCCCAGACCGTACCCTTTCCAAATACGAGCAGGACGCACTAGAGTGAGGTGCTCCGAACGAAGCTCTTGAAGATGGGTCACAACAGCGTTCTCGGTGTGCTATGGATCCTTGCAGCGCTGTGTGTCTTCGTGGCCGCTGAAAAAGGTAAGATAACTATCTTTAATGTTGAACAAGTTCATTGCCCCTCATTAGTGCAATTAGTGCAATCAGAATTTTCCTTTCAAATTCTTGGAGATAATTTTATTGGGGCGTACCATCATCTCTACCATGATGTACAGGCACCACCCTGCAGAACTGATGGTGGCTGAATTTGATGCAAATTATTGAAATATCTGTGGAGATTGGGATGATCTGGCAATTTCTCTGGTCAACTCCTGTTAGCAAACTTTTACACCGTTTAACATTCCGCTGTGAATGGTTTTTAATCAGAAATTCCTTACAGGAGTAACGCACACCCAGCTTTCATCAATATGGTTCAAATTTTGAACTCTGTTTAACATGCACCATTCCTCTTATTTCTAAATGCAACTGTTTCTAAGCCATCAATTATGATGGCTGCAAAAAAACAAGCTTCGCCAATAATTGGTGAATTTATGTTATGAAAAGGAGTAATACAGGTACTCCTTGATTTAATGAATACAGGCAAATCCTTGGCAAAGTAAACATATTTATCATTTATCATGTTGCCATGTTTGTCATGTTAGATGTTAGTTTTATTATTTTCTTTTCAGATTTAAGGTAAAAAAATGAGAATGCACCTATTGCATCTACTGATCAAATAAATTGCAACCACATTTCTAAGCCATCAATAATGGTTGGAAATGTAAGGGGTTTCACCAATAAATAAATGGTCAAATATAAGTTAAACAAAATAAATAACCTTATGGGTACGTCTAACATGTCAAACATGGCAACATGATTAATGAAAACCTGCTAAATTTGACAAGAATTTGAAGGCACGACAAGCGACATGGCAATAACATGTAAAGTATTGACGATCTAGAAACAATTTGGGAGGTTAAGTTATGTTTTTAAATTGCACAACTGTAATAAGCATGTTCAGAAAAGTTTAAAAATACCAATAATTGACATGTTTTACATTCCAACGTGTGTACATGAACGAACATGCTTAGCAAGTTAACTTCTTGTATTTCTTGCACATTCTCAATTTATTCCATTAAACAAAATAATGAGCATGGCATATTTTGTTAAGAAAATTTGGTGGTATTACGCTCTGACCGAATTTAATGAATTCCCGTCAGATTTTGTTTTTTATGTCTATAAGCTTCAACATGAAAGTTGTAAAATTGCGGTGATCCATGCAAACTAAGCACCTGCATTTTATCATCACTATAAAAATGTACGAACATGCCACACACTGTACATGTGGCTTCAAGGTTTTTACACAAATCCATAAATCAAGTGAACACCAAATTAGTAGGCTGTGGAATTAGGTTGGCTTGATGCCATAACGACAATTTAATTAACTTTATTATAATTGTATTGCATAAAAATAATGCATTCACGGTCTTCGAGCATGGATTTGATGCATGTACATGTACTAATGTTTGGACAATGCTATATAGGGAAAGTTACTGTTATGCGTGAGCAAATCCTAAGCTCTGTTGGATTTCTGTTATAGCGTCAGCCAAGCGAATATCTATTGCAGAAATTACGCGTAATTAGTGGTTAGATTCGGTTTCGGAAGAAAGTACGAGGTGTGTACGCAATTGTGCAACTGAAAAACATAATGCAATTTAAATGGGTCGAGATTAACTTTCGATTATTATTTTCCACTTTTCTCTACTATTCAAAATTATGTGTAAATTGTCACTGTTTACATTTGCAAGTCAAATTGTCCAGTTAGCATTTAAGTAACTTTTCAGCCATGGCAACCACACGACTTAATTGTTTACTTCCACTCTGCTTCAATTTCACTTTATCATCCCTCTGACAAGTGTCATTCTTGTATACTATTTCAAATAAATATCAGACTGTTTTAAAAGTATAACTTCGTACACGCTGACTGAGTACAGTGTACTTCTTCAACACAGTAAGTTCACAACAGTGCAAATTTAATGTGTGTGGGAATCAAGATATTTCGAGTTTTACAGGGTGTTGAGGAAATCGATATATGCGGATACATCAGTTGGTTGAAGAGTGTGTTTTTGCAAAGCCATATGATGGTTTTGTTCCAATAAAACGGCATGTTGCAGCCCTGTTGCGTGAAAATTTGGATTAAAGACAAACAAAGCCATTAAAACTGATTTTGGCAAAACATCAGATTAGCTCAATTTGTACATGGAATCACAATTTGGCTTCCCAAAATATGAGCCAAAACGTGTTAATCCGGCTGTGCTATCATTGCGTGGCCAGTTTTTAGCTACAATTAATTTTCTTTCGACAAGTTAAAGTTTTATGAAACCTCCGTCAGACCACACAGGCTTGTGTTGTGTGAGGAAAAGTTGAAACTACATGTACTCAAGATGGACTGCTCGAGACACCATTCTTGGAAGTGCAAACATAGCACCTTGTTGCAATTTCGATCAATGAACTGCGTGAAAATCTTCCAAAGACGCTCCTTTGCAAGATCTGCTACAAAGAATGTATGATCACTTTGCTCAGAATTTCCAAGAGAACAATTTGTTCGTCTTGGGCAACATTTTCAAAATTTCGTCAATCCAAGAGTAATTAAGCACAATTCAAGATGTATAAATTTAGCAAATATATTCACTCGTTTCCAAGTTGACCTAGGTACTTTCTCCTCGTTCGAGTTATTTCCCCGGTTAACTATGATGGGCTTCTGCGCAACGGGATATTAATTTAGGAAACACGGAATTCCTAGCCAAGCCAGCACACCTGCAATTTTTTGCAATCAAGTTACGTCAGAATTTCCAGTTAGTGGCGTCCAAGTGGGTCAAATCATCGAAAATAGCAAAAAAGTTGCTTGTTTACGTTTCCTACATAGCATGATCAAAGCGGACACAACTTTCTCCCCATCACTTTCAGGACCTTAAGGTCGGCATTCTGAAACATTTCTTCCCAACCAGGAAGAGCAACGAATCGCCCTCTGGCCACCGAATTTATAATTTTTGCTCATTGGAACATTTAGTGCTGTGCACCTGTACCAGGTATACAGTGATGCGTTTACCAGCTGGGCGTTGGTCAGCTATCGTTCATCCACGCTACAATTATGAAATTCAAGTTTTATGGCGAAAGTTGTACCCTTCGACCAATTAGGAACCCCCACAAAAACCAAAAAATTAAAAAAAATGGTTAAATGTACAGGATGTCTTAAAATCGCCATTGGAAAAGTAAAAACTGTTTTTTTTTCAAGTTTCTAAGTACACGTATAAACTATGGATTCTTAATGAATACGTCCTCAAATTCGAGTTCACAGAATTCCCCAACTGTCTCACTTTCCCATCACCAGAAAAAAATGGATCCATGTACAGGGTGTCCAGAAACCGCTATTCGAACTGTAAGCACTGATGTTTTTCAAGTTTCCAAGTATAAAGTATTGATTCTTCCTGAAGACTTCTAGGTCACAGAATTCCCCGACTGTCTCACTTTCCCTAGTCACGAAATCTGGCACCTAAACGTCCCGTTAACACACATTCCAGGTGCAAATGCTGCATCGACACATTGCGATTGAAGTGGATTTTGAGCGCATCAGGACCAGGCCATCGACCTGAGCGCTGGATGAGACCTCCAATTACTCAATTAGAGGATGGTGGTTAATTAATCACGGCCTTTCGATGACTTAACATGAATCGCTTCCAGCCCGATGGCTCGGTCATAAAATACGCCAAGTCACATCCACCTGAATAAAAGCGGTTATGCCCTTGCAAAACCCTTTTCCCTCCCAATCATTGGGGTCATTAGGGGTCGTTGCAGTGGTTGCAGTCATAGTTCAAGTATTATGTCATTGTCTTTTTTCTCCCCAAATTATGTCAGCAGGGGTGGAGAAAATACGAGCACCTCCTACAGGTTCATGAATAGAATTCAATGTTGTGGAATGCAAAGATTTGAAAAGCAGGACGTTAAAATATTGTCTCATCCAGTGGTTCTAGTTTATGTCATTGCCTTTTTTCTCACCAAAAGATGTCAGCAGGGGTGGAAAAAATACGGGCACTAACTGATTTATGAATAGAATTTAATGTTGTGGCATGCAAAGTTCTGAAGAGCAGGTCGTTACAGGATGTTTAAATATTATAATGTCATCACGAAATTGTGATGACATAATCACTGAAGGAAAAAAGATCGAATTGAGACAATTTGTGATGAAACGTTGACCATAAATGATGGATTGTAGTCACACATAAGCACATTTTCCAAGGAAAACCGCAGTGGAGTAACTTTGTTTTGCAAAACTGGATGACAAATTATGGATGAATTGCTCATAAAACG
Organism: Cylindroiulus punctatus; assembly: GCA_034695085.1. NCBI lineage: Eukaryota > Metazoa > Arthropoda > Diplopoda > Julida > Julidae > Cylindroiulus > Cylindroiulus punctatus. The sequence continues at coordinate 32,884 of JAQFYZ010000334.1, forward strand.
CATTTGACATCATTTGACCAACCCTCCTTATCCCCCTTCAGATCATGACATAATACTTAAACGTCCACTTGGATGAACTTCAGCATTTTCCCAGGTCAGAACAATCACCAAATATGACCTGAGGTGCTATGTGGTGTGGGAGGGGATTTTAGCACACAAGTGCTACAGCACATATAGAATGTAAAATTTCAACAACAAAATAGATAAACAAAATATGATGAAAAGGAAGGAAAAATAAAGTACAAGAAAATACTGGTACTAATAATTAAGCTAACTATATCAGAGACTTGATCAGTAACACGCTCTGAGGAACAGATCTTTAATTAATTTAAACATTTCAACTAGATACTGACCAATTCCTAGAAGGATTGAGGATCGATTGAATGTAAAAGGTGTTCTAATCAATGCAGAACATTTTTTATTACTTTGTCCTCCATGGTCCATGGAGGAGTGAGGATTGCCCAGTTCGGTCAAATGGGCTGGGGCTAGGGGGCTAAAAGTCAACTTTCTATTTTACGACTTACACGTGCATGACCACATGTAATTTTTAATAAAACTGCATGCTCCTCAAGAGCACAACCTCAAGTCATGGACAGGCAGGCAGATTCGGTTATGGTCTTCGTCCTGGGCCTTGGGGGTCGCCATTCCCTCCCAATTAAGTTGGAATTCAGGGCAGTCAAACATTCGACTGGAAAGATAAGTTTTAAGAGGGGGGATTGCGTGTAATATCAAAACCCTTGAAGACAATACGTGGTTTGGCTGTGGAGGGACACAGAGTCGCACCGATTGTTTCGTGGAAAACAACGAAAGAAAATCGCAGGTTTCCCATTAAACTGCATGGTACAGAAACGGTTTCGATTTTATTTGGGGGGAGGGGGTGAGGGAAACCCCTGAATCGTTCCCAAAATGCTGAACTGATGCCTGATTTCGATAAGCAGCCTATGAATTCCTGGGCATTGTTCGCGTGTTAAATTCAAGTTGAAATCATAAGAGTTCGTGGGGGGTAGCCCGTGTTGAATGCAAAAATTGATATGGCATCGATAAGCCCCTTAATTATTAACAGGTGAAATGATGGGTAGGCTGCCGCCCCGTCGATCTTGGCCTAAATTACCTGCCGGGACGGACCCCAGCACTGAGGGGTTTGCATCCCGAAATAGCTCCTGTCCCAATTTCGCTGATGTCCGAAATTTGACCCACATAGCACCCGAATGGGGCATAACTGACCGTACTGTAATGTTCTCCCAAAACATACAAGGTGATAGGATGAATAGATAGGATTGGTTTTTTTTTCTTCTCATCAAAATATTTAACCAGGGGGTAAAGAAAATACCGGCACCACTTAGAGATTTACGAATAGAAGTTAATGTTGTGGCATCCAAAGTTTTGAAGAAACGTATATATTGTACGTATATATAACGTATATATTGTCACCACAATTTTGTGATGACATTATCATTGACCTAAAAAAAGTTCGAATTGAGTCAATTTGTGATGAAAATTTGACCATGAATGATGGATTATATTCAGACAAAAGCAGATTTTGAAAGGGAACCTGCCAAGGGATAATTTTGTTTTGCAAAACTGGATATCAAATTATGGAAATAAGCCCAATGTTTCATCAAACAGCAAAGATGATATCGTTTGACCAACCTTCCTTCTCCCCCTAAGATGCTGACATAATACTTGAATAGGTCTACTTTATTACAAAAATGTATTTTCTAAACAACTGTTAAGAGTTACGTGTTAAATTGATTTTAAAAATAACAATTAACAAATAATAAGATACAGCAATAATTTAACCAAATTAACATTAAATAAAAAACTTAATGGAGTTACCTTATTGAAGATAATGTCATTAAAAGTAACGGATATTTTAAAAATGAAATTTTGTAATGAGGGCATCGCTGGCAATAGATTCATCCCTAGTTCAACTACATGTAGTTATACAATAATCATAAACCCGAACAAGAATTTAAACCACGATTAGCACAGTTTCACCAGATTTCCAACAATTTCCTCACCAGAATCAATTAAGGGGTCAGCCAGAGATCCGTTCCCCAAGGATGCACATTGTTTCCAGCAAAAATATAACAATGTTATCAGTGACATTCGTTATTGTTAATCGCTTGCGCATTTTACTAGGGAGAATTGGGAATATCCCCGAGTGCCGCCAGATTTTAAACCTACTCAGATGACGCCCCTACTATGACGTCATTGCCCCAATTCGACCTCAAACGTCTTCAGCAAAGCCAGAGCAGTGCTGAATGATTTAGCAAGTGGTGATGTGGGTGATGGGAATATGAAACACTAAAAATTCTGCTCTGTTTACTTTTAATTGGCGAATTCGTCCCGGCTAATTAAACGTCCAATTAGGCGCATTTAACGCTCACGAAAGTTGAAATGAAAACGAAAGTCAGCACTGGCTTCAGGGCCCACGTTTATATTTAGGCCAGAAAAATCGGTTTGGAGAATCTGAGTGCTTGACAATTTTTAACAAATAAATTACCGAAATGGTTTGCTGAAATAACCTGAGAAATTCAATACTTCACTAAACCCCAATAATTGGCAGTGCAATTGGCATAATGTACATGTTTTTACATACTCTGTATGTGCATATATACAACAGCTACTGTCCATTCTACACCTAGTCAGGACTCAACCAAATTCTTGACTGGTACCACTTCAGGAAAATCTCATTATTTACCTTTCGCTTATTTTTTCGAGTTTATTGTTATTTGCTTGCCGCGCCCCTCCAGCATGCATGTGCATAATGCAAAGAGTTATTAATATGCTGATTATTTAATGACATTAAATTTTCGGCTTGGCGAGCTGGCCTCAATCTCGCCGGGTATTATCTTGTGATTTATATAACGAGGAAACAATACGCAAAAAACGTCATTTTTCCCTGTTTAAATATGCACGAGCCTGTAATGATGTCTAATCTAAATCTATTTTAAAAGAAGTTTTGAATCGTTCCAACCCTTGTACCTCATTTTCAAGGGATCCTTTCAATTGTGAAAGTGTTTCCTGACTACTACCCCAGTTCTTCAAAATTACGCATAAAATGACCGAATGATTTTTCGGGAGAATACCTGGCCCGAAGGTAGGTTTCGAGAGTGGGGTGAAATGCAAGACAAAATTGCAGTGCATATTTTTGGAAAGCAGGATTCTTGAGATATCTTGTCCCTTTTCTGGAAGGGAAGGATTTAACTCCTAATTTTGTTGTCAATATTTAGCAAACCCCCTCTTTTTCATGTCATCATACGTTGGAATTCAATTTAGTTAACAATGATATGCTGGTCTCCACCCTAATGCAGTAATTACAGCTTACTAAATTGAGTTGATGGTATTCATTCAAGTGAATGAATACCCTTCCCCTCAACACCACATGGCATCTGTATGCTAATTGTAAGGTTACGTTCACATGTATATCAGATAATAGAATAGAGTACTATTGAGTTAAGTTTAATTAATGTATTAAGTACCCTCAAAGAAACGCCATAGGGAAGATAGGGGGGACTCTTTGAATAGCACTGCTAGACACCATGGATTTGCATATATGCACATTTACTTAAGATTAAGAAAATATAAAACAGTTACTATATAAATAGTAACTGTAATGGTAAAGTTAAAAAAAATGGATTTACCAAGAACTGGTTTTTGGCGAATTTGTAAGAAATCTCCAGAAATCAAATTTTGTATTGGAAATCTAAACCAAATGTTATGGATTTTAGCCCATATTAAGTCAATAAAAATGCTAACCCGCTGGATTTTCAATAATTGATAGCATCGAAGCTGTTGACATTCGATGCTATCACTACCCCTGCTTCGCCTATATACATGTATGACATTTTCCGAGAATGCTTAATATTACCAAACGAACTGCATCGTACACCATCGCCTTTTTACCAACGTACCCCTACTACCTTTCCACACCCTCTGAGATTTCTAAGGGCCCTTATCATGCTCATTAATTTACCATAAAAAGTCAAGTTTTTTACCAATCTTCAGAACTAATAGCGATAATACCACAGCTATCACACCAACATAAGTTAAAACACGTCAATATCGATTGGATATCTTTTGCAAGAACGGAACGGTTGCCAGTTAATTTCCAACACCAGTTTTGTGACGAAAAAAAAAATTCATTATTTTCAAACAAGTCTGACCCAATTGAAGCTTTTATGTACTTAGCTGAGAAAAGAGTCAACCATATATCTCGATTTTGCGCATACAAGATGAGGAATCGTAAATGCTTATTCTTAATTCGTCCTGTTCGAATTCTGTTTATCTCTTTTTAATAAAGGTGAAAAGGGGTTGTTTCCTCCTCCGACTGATTTTATATTGAAACTTAAGAGTTTAATTTAGGTTAGTGGGCTGCGAAGTCACTGGAGCTTGACACCAGGGCGCGCTCTGGCGGAACGGAAGTGGATTGGGAAATAGCGGATCACACATGGCAAACTGGTATCTGATTTACATCAGAACAGTGCACAAACAACAATCAAATAAAATCGCATGGAAGCTTAGATTGAGTCAAGCTAAGGGGCTCCTTGAAAAAGTGGATGACATCGAATTCTGCTCCATTAAAAGCTAATTCTATATGCGCATAAATGCATTACTGTTGCTGTAAACAAGTTATAAATTACACATTTTCATTTAAATGCACTTTTTTTTTCACTTAATCAAATTCACTTGCGACTGTATTGGCGGCCACCATGTACGGTGCCAATTTACGCATAGTTTGAATTGTGCGACCCACCACATTTAGAAAGTTCTCAGAACTTTTAAATTGCTCCAGTTACGACCAAAACCCGTCAAACAATAAACAATTATGAGGCAATTATCAACTTACCCACTGATAATGATCGGCTGAATGGAAATCATGTTGTCGGTATCATTTGGCATGGTAATTAAACGCAGTAAACGAAGCACGACATCGACGCACGTTTTCTTGCATTTCCTACAGGGTCGAAGGTCACAAAAAGAGATTATTCGTAACATACTCTGTGATATCCCACCTCCACCGAAGTAGGGACAGTTGCGCAAACAAATTATCCCATAAGCAATCCTAAATTTATTGGAATCATACGGAGTTATTTCATTACTGAACAAACAAAAATTTGAAAATTATAATTTTTTAACTATTCCGCATTTACCTTATGAACTGCACCAGCATGACACTATGAGAAAGTGGGCTTCATCTAACAGCTCGTAGGTTAGCAGCGATTGCCCAGTGATTAGGTAGCTATAAAACAATTACGTTTTCAGGTTAATTAACTGTTAAGGTTAGGTTAAACACAAAAAAAGCAACGAAAAAGCTAGTGTCATTCTTGTATACTAGATAAGTAGGGTTGAAACCAACATTGTCCACATTAGGAGCAGAGAATTTTCACATAATAAAATGCTAGCATCAGACGTTTATAACTCACTTAAATTGTCCACTCATTTCGGACAAATTGCCGTATTCCAATCACGTTTTGTGCTGTCTTTGCAGGTACCAGTGTCTCCAAAACTAATAAAACAGCCGTTTCAGACAGCAAAGTCAAGAAATTGGGTGGAAATCCTGGATTCCCATCAAGTAGGTTAATTTCTTCTTGCACAAAAATCTGTGCACGTTCATCGCATAACCATGTTAAATAAAATGTTCTCTGTACAGGTTTTGTAGCCCTGAGTGGAAGCGACCGTACAATCTCCAAGGATGCTGGCAGTGAGGGCAGCGCCAGCGTGCAGAAAGTAACTCGCCAAATGCAAGTATTTCAAAGATTTAGTTCGTCATGGTGATCACAGACACTCCAAACTTGCTAAATAATTACGATTTAAAGAACTGCTCCACTCATGTGCTAATGCTTTGAGAAGAAAGAGTAATCATGGATGCCTTTGATAGAAGACCATGTCACTTCCTGGTCAATGACTGAAGGGAACTAGTGGGTCCGAAAATCTAAAATCGTCCTTTTTCCAATTATTTAAAGATTTCCAGAAGACGAACCCAGCCGGGTTCGCGATGACCAGAGGAGGCCAGCTTCGTCCACCGAATCCGTGGAAGAAAAGCCGACTCGAACTAAGAAGCCTTCTAGGCCACGTGAAGAGTTCGATGGGTTCCCTGCAGATTTCACCGATGGTCTCAAGCCGTTTAGATTTCAAAGTTCCAAAAGTGGGACAATCATTTTTAATATTTTTACAGCTTGTCTTGCCTTGCTATAAAAGAGCCGACGGCCATGTCCAGTATAGTCCCTGCTCCAAAAGCAATTTTTCTGTTTAAACTTTACATCTTCAGTAGAGCTGTTGCACACAAAATTCACAGCAGACACTTGAGATTGTCGGGCTGTACCTAACAGCTCCTAGGCTGACAGTGATTGCCTGACGGTAGGGGCAGCTAAATCAGATATTACATGTTAGGTTATTTTAGGTTAGGTTAGGAACTAAAACAAGGCTGAAAACTCAAAAAGCGAAAGGATTCTTGAATAATTGTATACTACGCGTGCAGTTTGGAAGATTGTGCGTACATTTAGAGCAGGGACAATGTGGGACCAAATATTCCAAGCGACATTTGCAAGAGAAAAGCTTGACCATCTCTACATCTCCTTAAAACTGCCTAATTATTAACTTTCACCCTATTTCACAGATCACCAAGATGCCCCCACTTCCGGTTTCGTCGACTTCCCCACTGGCGACTTTTCCAGTTTGGCCTCCACCCTGGGGGGCTTGGAGCCTTTTGCACCATTGTCGTCCAGCGCCTCCACCACCAGGGGTAGCAGCAACACCCCATCTTCTGGCGAGGCCACAGAGAGCGGTGGTCGCCACTTCTCTCCAGAGACCTCGTCCGAGTCCTTCCGGTCAGCCAGTGGCAGCAAGCGACCTGAAGCTGACAGGGGCTTCCCCCAGCGCGGCCCCACCTTCGAGGGAGGGGAATTCCCATCCGAGGACGATCGGGACCAGTTCGCCGTGGGAAAAGGCGGAAGGGGGCGCCAACCAGAACCCTCCAGTGCCGAGGAAAAGCAGATTCAAGCACCACCTGGGAAGAACGACTTTGGTGGAGCAGACTTTGCCCAGTTTGAGGACAGCAGATTTTCATCACAGCCCAACTCGGTATAATAGCTTAAAATTTACCTAAAAGTTCAACAAATGCTGAGATCTAACTTAAGGAGATTGACACCCAATCTTTCGGTTTATGAAAATGTTACGTCTTGCAGCATCATCCCCAAAGATTGCCAGCGTGCCAACTACAAAAATACTAGATTCAAGAAGGAAGCCACGCATTGCTTAAATGGCACTTACCTGGTAAACATTTGGTCAATTCCCGCCACCTCACATTTTTATTTCATTTGAAATTTCACGCGTTGATTTCGCGACGCTATCCCGAAATGGGCAATGCAGCCTTCAACGACCAACGTCAAATGCAACCTGCATTGCATATTTCGGCAAAGAGAGTCGTTGAAATCAATACGTGAAATTTGAAATGGATTCCAACAACCTGTAAATGGACCAAATGTTTACCAGGCAAGTGACAATTAAGCAATTCGTACCTTGTTTTTTGAATCACGCATTTTGAAGTTGGCGATTTGGCGATGCGGACACTGCGAATGACGCTGCAAGAAGTCACTATTCCAGTAGGCATGCAATTAGGCAGAAATTCTCCTAAAATTTACAAAAATGTTAACATCTGACTAATTTTATAATACCTGGAAATGTTTTCAGTTCTCCAAAAGGCCAACGAAGGGCTCAGAAAACCCGTCGGCTGGCACTAGCAGTTCGGATCGCGAGTCCCCAAATTCCAATTTTCGGGACTTGAACCAGTTCCAACTGGGCGCGCCACAAAACTTCGTGCCGGTGGCTCACTTCCACAACGGGCAGTTCTTCCCGCAGCAGTTTGGCTTCCGGTCTCCGCAAGAAGCGCAGAGTCCACCCGTGCGCAGCTTCCGTCACGTAGCCCCCCCACAGTTCTTCATCACCTCCGGGGGCCATTTCGACGGCAACGGCTTCTTCGAGAACGGCGGCGGCAGCGCCCCGGACTTCAGCCGCGGGCCGACGCAGAACTTCCACCGCGGTCAGCCGCAATTCCACTTTCAGAGCCCGCAGCATTCCCACCAGAGCCACCGCAGCCACCAGCGGCAACCGCACACCAACTTCCACAGCGATGACACGACCACACACCACTCCAGCGCCACCAGCAACATCCTGGGAAGCGGTAACTTCGGCATCATCCGGGGTGGCATCTTCGCCGACGACGAGAACCCGCCGCAGTCTTTCGGCCCGCAATTCAGGGGTGGGTCGGACGACTTCTTCCACGGCTTCCGAGACTTCCAGCCCTACGGAGGCCAGCTGAACAACGCTCTGTCCAACATCCAGAACGCAGGCTCGAAAGCACAGGCGGTGACTGCGCAAGCCGCAGCGTCTTCCTCGGACAATCGGCCTGTGGAAGCCAAAATGACCGCGACAGCAAAATAAGTGAATGGATTGCACAGACTACCCGACCGCTTGCATATTGTGTGCAATTGCCCTGGCCATGCCGAAGCCCAGGCAGTCAAGTTTTTAACAAAAATAAAGAAAAGAAGGCAAGTCTTCGAACACCCCCTGTAAATATGGTTCGAAAATTTGAGGTTATGCTGGGCCCCCCAAAGGCCCTCTTGACACTGTTTTGAAAATTTTAAAATGGTCAAAACCTATGCCTCCAATGATTTAAAATTCTGAGGTAATCCTGGTTACATTACATGTGGTTACCGGTACCAATTGTATGGACAGAATTATTATATGTTTGGAAAAGTCATTTTTCTATTGTATGCATTTTTCTTACCATGGATTTCTTTCGAATTTTCAACCACTCGGTGTATGTTCCTTATGACCCAAGAGCAGGTATTCACTTTTGGACTTCATTCAAAATGACAAACTTGGTGCAATGCATTCTTTAAGTGATGTCAAACTTATACTGTCCATAAATACATAGCTACGCCTTGTTAAACATAGCACGACACTTTTCTCTGGAAAGAAATGTAAACACGACTAAATTACCCCATAAATATTCAGAAATTCGTAGATGCGAACATTACACGATGTTTGAAAACGGGTAGCCGAGATGCAATAATTTCAACAGAATCTATGCAAGTACCGGCCCATAAATGTTGATTGAATTTAGGATGCCGTAAGTAGATTAATAGATTTGCAGTCAAAAAGATCACGGCTGACTAATTGTAGAAATTTACCATTTTTAATGTCTATTTCATGCATGTGGCGTGTTTTCTATGAATTCGTTTCATCAAGTTCGCTGAAAAATAAACCGTAAAACTTCATCCGATTCTCATTTCTTGATTAAGTAGAACAGCTCTTTGATCATCTTCCCAATGCCATCATAAATTTCATGAAATTTGAGTGTTTCGTACATAAATGCGGGAGTGGTCACCACCAGATTTCTCTTGTCAACTACGACACCTTGCAAGTGGTTAAGGAAATTCGTGTACCAGTGCAATCAAAACTATGTTCAACTTCTTGGCCAGTACTCAGGAAAGAAAGGATATATGAACATCTGTGTTATGATGAATCGCTCCCCACTGCTTAGCAGCATCAGCAGTCCCCGCATACGGCCAGTGTCCAGTGCCGTCGTCTGTCATGAAAAATGCAAGTATGTATTCTTATTCTGTAATCGTTTCACATTTAAATCTTTCTTTTGCCTGAAACTGTTTTCAGCAAAATTCATGTGTACAAACGGCGGCCGATTCATAAAGATCACGCATAAATGCCCAATGTTACTGAAGAAATAGTAAACCTCCCAAAAAATAGCACGTCACAATTAGAATATTTGTTGGGAAATTGTTATGTAGAAAAAATTTCCAAAGAAGCAATAGGTTGTTGCAAAAAAAAACCGTTTCTATTCACCCAAAATATCCTGTTTAGAACTAGAATTGCTGATGGATTTTGCACTCTACCTTTGTCATGTCCGAAAGTAATTTCGACATTCGGAATAACTTTGGCCACCAGGGTTGGAGAGATGCAGCAAAACCTACCCACAAACAAAACGATGGTAATGAGTGACAAAACCAATATCAGTTTAACAATTGAGAGGCTGATTCGAACCATACTCACGCCATGGGCTTCTTCGCAGCATGGAATTCTTTCAGAACCCTTTCAACGTCTGGAATGACTTTACATTTGACTCCTTCAGTGGCAAAACTCGAACTGAAACGGACGTAAAATGAAGTAGATCTCACTATCAAAGGTGTAAGGAAAATAAGTTCAGGGATCATAGTACATTTACTAAATTTTCAGATTCACAAACAATTATAGATCTCCAAAAAATGAATTGGGCTTACAGGTTTTTTGCTACTCCAAAGCCGCCTGGAAAGACAACGGCATCAACATTTGCAGCACTAAGCTCACTCAGGGGGCGTACCCTTCCTCTGGCGATCCGGGCAGATTCCACCAGAACGTTTCTGAGTCAATAAACCCAAAATAAAACTCAGGAAACTGTTCAAGAAGCAAACATTCGGTGAAAGTTAAAAAATATTAACCTAGTTTCGCTGGCAGACGTCTCACCAGTGGCGTGATTCACAACGTGCATCTGGGCAACATCGGGGGCGAACATTCGCGGCTCTGCTCCACCTCTCGTTAAGTGCACTAAGCATCTGTGATAAACCATCTTCTTTACACACACAATTTTTTTTAAGTGAATCGGTCAATGGAATTAAGCAATAAAATCATTATTGAAACTTACGCAGAGGCTTCGTGTATTTCACTACCGTCAAATACCCCGCTGCCAGCCAGCACCTTACAAAACCCATATAAAATAATGAGTAACCCAGAATCTTACATATTATTAAAGTTATGCAATGTTGGGTTTATGCAGGGTTTTTAAAAATAAAAATCTGAACCTCGAAGGAGACAATTTCATTTCAATAATCATCCATATACCAGACCAAGCATGATATTTCATCAACGCGAAACTGCTCAAATTGATACTAGGATTTTCATTGTTTGAGCCTTGGGTAACGTTGGGTTAATGCTCCTAAACCTGCCTAAAATGATGGGGTTTATACATGTACATACGTACTAACGACTTTTGATGCACTGTGTATCAAGGCCATAAAATTTATGAACGAGCCCCACTTCCAACTCTTACGTGCTAGCGTGCGTGACAACGTTTTTAAACATAGTTAAAATATAAGAAGAGGCCTTCAAGACCCTCAATTACATACCACTGCCACTTTCGGTCCATTCAATGGAGAGGCGGTGGAAAATTGCGTGAATTTTGGGATGACCGGCCTACAGCAAGCACGGGACGATAAGAGGAGCGCCATCTTGAAATTCGACAGAAATGCGAAGTTAATGAGAGCGCCGTAAAGAAAAGAGGGTCATTCCATAATTCGATTTCAAACAATGAGTACATTTCTTTTGAAAATTATTCTAAAATTACGATATTAAAAGTTAAATTATTTTTCTTTCAAATTAAAGTAAGTTACAATACCTAAATTTATTTTATATTCAAATATAAATAGTTTTATATGCTTATACTATTCAAGAAAAATAAAAATGTATATAAAGCTGCAAACATTTGATTACATACAGTATTTAAATTTCAATAACATTTTTTAAAAGTAAATCGTGCACTTTCAAGTTTCAGTGAATAACGCTCATCAAGCCCTGGCTTTTTAGCTTTTGCCTCTTGGCTTACCATGATCGTTTTTACAGTGAATTTGTTAGTTTCCAAACAGAAAATTATTTTTGACTTTAAATTATCTTTTTTTTTTTCCTGATTAATATTTTTGCCCAAATTGCAATTATTATGAAAGAGCAAGAGTAGGGTCAGAATTTGGACTAGGCATGATTATTGCACTTTGAACTTGAATTCAGTGACCCCGCGAATTCCCGCCTCGATGACGTCCCCGTGTTGCACAGGTCCAACACCAGCCGGAGTTCCCGTCAATATCAGATCCCCTGGCTCAAGAGTGAAATAAGAGCTAATGTACTCCAGCAGATCCGGAATGGTAAAATGCATGTCTTTCGTGTTACCAGTCTGCTTCAGGTTGCCGTTGACCTTTAACCAGAGCTCCAAGTCGTGTGGATCTTTGACGGCGTTCAATGGGATGAAAGTTCCGACGGGGCACGACCCGTCAAACCCTTTTGCCAAGGTCCATGGATGGCCCTTTTTCTTAGCTTCGTCCTGTAAGTCCCGAGCTGTCATGTCCAACGCTAGCGTATAACCTCCGACGTACTCCATGGCGCTTTCACGAGGAATGTTCGAGCCGTATTTCCCAACAACGACACCCAATTCCACCTCATGGTGGAGCACTTTGCTGCCTTTAGGAAACTGAAAACAAAAACAACATTACAAAGAGATACATGTAGTAACTACTGACAAAAATGCGTTTTGCTGGCAACATATATCCTACTCTTTCCATACCTTAATGGGACTCCCTTCTGGAACGTAGGACGTCGTCGGTTTCATGAACAGCAGGGGCTTGTCAGGCATTGGATTTCCTAGCTCCAACGCATGGTCTCTAAAGATTAACAAAGAAAATACGGTAAGAATATAACCACATGCCTCAAAGCTACATGTATAGTGCATTGCTTGAGAGCATGCAACCATAGAAAACGTATAGGCTCTTCAATGATGTTTTCAGACAAATGCATCAAGTAAACTTGACGAGCATCAGACAGAATACTATTTGTGATTTTTCCTTTTTTTACCTTCTAAATTCAATAAATAGTTAGGAATAATAAAATGCATTTATGCAGCATAGGCATACATGTTACATGTACATTATGGCATGCAGGGAAAGTGTTCCAACACTTGAACAGCTCTGACCTTGTCAGTTAGCAGGCGATTTCACCGCATTTTTACAAGATTTACACATTGTAAGTATCTCAACGAATGCCTTCATAGTTAATACTAAAATCCACTATAATTTTCCTACTTGTAATTCCTCCCGACAGCCAGAATCTTCCTCCCAAGTTGCACGAATTTATTTAGCTCGGTGGAGGCCGCCATTTTTAAATCACAGGGTCATCCATAAATTGCAATAATTCATATCATATGTATTTTGCATAAAGTTTAATCAAAATCGCTTTAAAACCCTAGGATTAAACCCGTTGATTGTAAATGACATGATGTTTTAAATAAAAATAGCAGGTATAAAGGGAAGCTTTAAAAGATATTTAAAGGCGGGTCCTCCATAAAATCCAATTAATTAATTAGCTACATGTATCAATTACAATTACCATCACAATAATTATAAAAGCCTTAGGGGGGTAATCATAACTGACACAAATTGTATTACAGGTATAAAAATACAGGTCATCCATAAAATGCAATTCAGTCTCAGGGACTGTATACATACACTGTACATTAAATTAGAATTACCATAAATCCCAATCGCTATAAAGCAACTGGTTACTGATATGAATTTGTATAAAAGTAACAAACATACTGTAAAATGAATCCTCAAATAATTGGGTTAAGATTAAATTCATGCAAACTTGTAGTTTTAGCTGTTTGCGTATTAATATATGTAAAGTAGCGCGTCATTGGTAATTAATTTCTGTCTAATGGTCCCAAGATCATAGAAGGTGACCAGATTGACCTTCAGCTGACCTTGAATTAGGTATGATATTCAAAAAATCCCTTTATTGAAGTGTGAAAGGAAACAGCTGCACCAAAAAAAGGTTCAATTAATTAATTAGTACGAATACAAATTGGACATTTAAAACGTAAATACACCAGAAGGGAATTTTACAAGTCAGCTCTTAATGGAGCGTGAATGACTGTGAAGGTCAAAGGGAGAAATGAGCGATGGTCCCACTGGGGTTGCCCGTTACTCAAAAGTATTGGGGAAAGGGGCAGAATGCTACAGCAATACACATACACTGTACAGTACAGTACATGTACATGTATAACGCCATACTCCCCTATACCCCCATGTACAATTATTTAAATTTGTTTTAAAAATTCTACAGGCTCTACAACACGTTTTGTTACAGTAGTGTGGACGCGCCATACATGTATTGTACGTGTAATTATAATCAACTTCCGGTTTTGCAATGAACCGTGTGTGGTGATATCAAGCTACAGCATGCGTTCAATTAATGCGCGTCCTTGACGTGAATAAGTATATTTATGCGAGGGAACAGACCAATTAATTTGCATTTGAAATACTGAGAGCAACCCTTGATAAGGGTCAAAGGGAATATCAATCATGCTCCCACAAGTTAAAGCTGTATTAAACCAAATACAGTATACTGTACAATATTGAACACCAGACGATGTTGGATTACCTGATGCAAACTATTTTGGGGGCCCTTCCTAAACATGTGTACACATGAACAACGTATACAAATTGCGAATCATACATGTATGAAATAAATATTATGGAAACTCATGCTCACGCAGGTTTGACACCCAACAACATACATAAAAAGCAGCAGAAAAAATTATCATGCAATGTGACTGACCACATTGCAATACACTGTACGTGTTTTGGAGTACAACGTGCAATGATGAGGTTATTTTCAAAGAAATCTGGACAAAAAATTTAAGGGATGCCGCACAGTCTGCAGGTCATTTTTCCAACCGGGGTCAACCTGTTGCGGCTGATGTTGTTCAGACGCACATAATCTTGGTAGTTTTGACCTTTGATCGCCAAAACCTCAAGGGTCAACGGGTAATGATCCCCAGTGTGCTACAGGGTGCGTCAGAATTTACATGTCAGTTAGGTAATGTGATTTGCTGCACACCCTGTATGTTATTCAATCGAACCTGCACGTAAATTTATAAGTGCAGTATTACTAACAGCTGATAACAAACTGCATTAAATATAAGAATTATAAACGAAGTTCAATGATATACAGTAAGTGATATTTGGTAGAAGGACGAAATCGATGATGTTTGACACCACATTTTTGCAGAGATAAATGTACACTGTACATGTACTGTGAGCACCAAAAGTCTACATCCAACCCATATTTTCAGATGTTTATAGCTATAAAATAAAAACTACATTATGAAACTTAAAAATTCTTTTGACCA